>JZLH01S0056779.1:3048-24614 GCA_001188425.1 Eucidaris tribuloides | reverse complement strand
AGAATGAAGCGACTTTTGAAAGAAAATATTTCATTGAAATTTTCAAACCGTCACTTAACTCGAAGGTCTAAAAGTGATGTAGTGCTTTAATCTTTCATTTGTACACGTCATTTTGCTATTTTGTCATATAATGCAATCATGCCATTTTAAAATTTTCATAATGATGTCTCTCTATTTTATAATAGATATGATTTAGCGCATAATCTCATATGTCAATATTACTATATATAATTTAATAAAAGAATGAAATAACGATTTTTGTCGTCAAAATTTTCAAACTATCACTTTACCAAAATGCTTTTTAAAAAAGTTATGTATTACATATTCATCAAAATATTTATATTTGCTGATCATTAAAGTGGAGTAAATGCGTCCTTATTTACCATTGGCAAATTTTCACAAATATTTTATTACATTACTAATAAGTTAACTTTAATACATGTTGCATGTTACACATATTGTTATTAATATAGAAGCTCTACTGTATAGCATATGATGTAGAATGTAACACAAGTCACATCGCGTATTTAATCATATTTTTACTGTCGAAGCGTAATGTATATATAACAGCTGCACGTACACCCTGTTTTTCTAACATGTCTATTGATCATGGGACTGAACCATGTATTTGAATTTAACGTTCGCCATTGTCCTGTAGACACACAATCTTTTTTGATGCAAAGTTATTTCTTTCTAACTAGTAAGAATCCACGGCCTGCCACTTACCAATTTTCTGTTCAAACACAGATTTCTAATTAATTTAAAAGAATTAGTTGCTAAATCAGTAATATACACCCTGTATCAACCGCTTATTTCATTGTTTCCGTTCAAATACAAATATATACGCTCACATATATTGCAAGGTATTAACTTACTATTTAATTCTCTACTTTTTATGTAAAGAGGCTATTAAATTCATTATAAAACAAAGTCGCAGTTCATCATTAAAAGCACTTAAGCCATTACTCCAGCACATAAAACAATTCAATGCTTAATTAGATGATTACATTAATCTTGACGGAGACATTGATGGTAGAGCACAATGTATTTAAGCTCTCTGACACTGTTTATATCGCTAAAATATAGAGTTCCTTTTTATAACTTCCATCAATAACAGGAGGCTACTATTTTAATGTTTTAGTAATACATTGTTAGAACTGTTTTTTGTGTGTGAGAACAGTGTGTAATAAGTTAACACATATTGTAAAAAGTTACTTCCCCGAAGAATAAATGTGAATGCTGCTTGTGAAGTCAACTTCCTACTTGTGTGATATTGGCTCTTATTTTTTCGCCCCCTCGTTTACAAAACTTTTGACTTTACATGTATAATATACTTCAGCTTTGAAGCTTTTCGTTTTAATTTATATATATATATATAGTATAATATATATATATATATATATATATATGAATATTAATATTTCCTGCGACAAATGCAGGAGATTTTGAAAAGAAAAAAAAAATCCAAATAAATAGCGATGTAAGTTAACAAGAAGCCCAATTTCCAAGCTTTGAAAGTCTTTGTAAACGCAACTCAGAGTATGTTATCGCTACCAGATGTCATGAGGCATCTTTTTTTCAACAATCTAACTTGCAACTTTGTATGTTTGTATGTATGTTCATATGATTTGCAAAGTTGTTTTGGAACAGGGCAATGCATTTTGAGAGGACCTACGAAATCAAAATGAGGAAAAATGCTAACCGAAGAAAAAACACCTTAAATCAATAGTAACAGATTTGCATCAATCAATCGTTTTTTTTTTTCTGCAGACATACTGACATTGTTTTGTATTTGATTACTTACAAATAAGTGAGATGATTGTGCAGGCCATCCCCACCTGACTTTTCAGGGGGATATATCATCCCTCATTCTCCCCTGATCGACACCCATGAAGCGAGCAAACACACAACTTCAGTGACGTTCACATTTAAAAAAAAACGACAACAACTCAAAGAGGTATGAATCCCATATTTTGAACACTTTATTTTTAAGTGATCCGCCCTTTATCAAAGAGATGGTTATAGCATGTAAATCAAGAATGTACTACAGTATTTAAGTTTTGTAGTAATATTTATTTTGTTGCTCACGCAGCCGTTTGCCGTGCAAAACAAAGAGTTTGAACTGAATGTTTCTACCCTGAGGGATGATCACTGGAAAAGAGTTCGGGGTATTCTTACACCAGTTTTCAGCGCAGGGAAGATGAAACAAGTAAACAACAAGTTTTATGTATTTCTTCCACTTTTCTTTTTCTTCTATTCCCACTTTTTCCTTTTCTTCTTCTTCTTCTTCTTCTTTTTCCTTTTCCCCTTCTTCTTCTTCTTCTTCTTTTTCCTTTTCCCCTTTCACCCGTTTCATTTTTTCTTTCCCCCTTCTTCTTCCCCTTTCTTCTTCTTTCCTTATTTCCCTTCTTTTTCTTCTTTTTGTGCCTCTGCAACAAAGTTGCGGAGACATCCTGTTTTCGGGTTATACATCTGTCCATCCATCCACGCGTGTTTCATATTTACATCTGTTGTCTGTCAGTTCGTCCGTTACCGGTTCTCGTTACCACGATAACTTAAGAACGTGTGGTTGGATTTTGATTTAAATTGGTGAAAGTATGTATTATAAGGCAAAAATGAACTGATTAGAATTTGAAGCTGAAATATCAAAGGTCAAATGTCACAAAGCCTCGTACATTTCTCAATTGGTCTATTTACCGTGAAAACAGAACAGCTGGTCGGATTTTAGTGTAACCTCGGTGAAGTAAGTATAAGGCACCAATGAACTGATTAGATTTCGAAGTAGAAGGGTCAAAGGTCAAAGGGCCTTATACATGTCTAATTTGGTCTCAGGAATTTTTATATGAAACAAACATTCCAAGATGTGCCTGCATGCCTAAAAAACTACATTGTGTGACTACTCTGTATACGGTATAGAAGAAAACACCATTTAAGAACTTTAGCAAAGGATAGGAGCTGAAACTTTTTGTGGAATTATAGTGACCGGTAGGCTGCGATCACATAGAAGTATACGGTATACTGTATAAGGTATTCGCTAAACGGTATTCGTTATTCGGTATACCCCTATACGGGCACGGCGGGTCACATGAGGTAACACGCGCGCCCTACTCGGTGTTTTGGCGACCGAAGATATGGACACTTCGGATGAAGAAGATTTGGGTCTACTCCTACTAACCGAGGCTGACGAATCACATTTAGAAAAAAAGAAGAAAAGTGAAATGATTTTCTATACTGTATTTACACCTTATTTCTACCATATCATAATTTGTTCACTTTTAAAAATATATATAAACTCCTCAAAAAAGTTTGGAAATCTGAGTTTGATCGGTTATATCTCCCGTTTCGTAGTAATAATCAATGCAAGTTTGGTATCATCGAAAGATAATTTATTTTTGTTTAAAATGATACCTTACTTGTTATGATTATGCTATCAGAGAAAGGGCAGTATCTTAAAATATGGTGTAAAGTGTAAATTGAAAAGCTGCAAAATGACCAAAATTCGGTAAGTCGCCCAATTTTTGTTGTTGTTGATGAGGGAGTTTTCCATAGTCTCTCTGGTTGTTATACACTCTAAAGTGAACATTGACATGAATTGAAAGAAACACCTGCACAAGTAAGCAAACAACAACAACAACAAAAAGTGAAAAAACAAACAAACAAACAAACAAACAAACAAGCATGTATGGGCACTAAAAAACTGGACATAAGACATTTAATCTCACGGACCTTTCACCACATTAACACCACAAAGTGATAAAAAAGGGGCAGGATCTCAGTTTGCATGGATGCTCTCAGAACATTTGTGGGATCAACTCGACCAGGCTGTACGAAAGAGAGCATGGATCCCATTAGGATCCATGAAAGAGAGTCACAAATGCAACGACATTGGCAGATTTGCGTCAACTACTGATTGACGAGTGGAATCCCATCCCACAGCAACGAATCACAAAGCTCATCAACAGTATGGGAAAGCGGTGCCAGGCGATGGTGCAGGTACGTGGGTCGTCCACCCGATACTGAACTCTGACCATGTTATTAAAATCAATGAACGTTAATGAAATCAAAGATCCATAGGAAGATAAACATGAAAATCCATGCAAATCAAGCAAGCCCCTGACACTTTTTTATTACTTAAAAAAATAGATTATATCCAGTTTTTAAATGCCTATACGTGTTTTTTTATTTGGTTGTTTCACTTGTTGTTGTTGTTGTTTGCTTACTTTTGCAGGTCTTTCTTTCAATCCATGTCAATGTTTACATAAGGGTGCATAAAAACCTAAGCAGCCATTCCACGTAAGGGTCAACATCAAACTCAAAAATTGAAGTGAAGCAAGTGATTTTTTGTCACTTATGATTCAAAAGAGGAATATTGAAACCATCTAAATCTCAAAGATTTTTTAAAATAAAGCATTTGAATTAAAGTTACAGCCTCCTGAACATACATGAACTTCGTGGTAAAAATGAAGGGTTTGGGGTATAAATCACAAACAGAGAAAATAAATGAAGCTGATTCATAACATGTTGCTTTTTCTGCATTCATTAGGTAGCTATTCCTGTAAGTTTGATAAAACATTAAGAATTTTTCGAAATGCTTTTTGTATTTTCCCAGTATTTCATCATGAAAACACCCGCGAAATATGTCACGCGAGTCACAAAATAAGGGGATTTTTTTAAGATTACTAAAAAACTAGAAAGAGTTCCAGCTGGTGTTTGACATGTAAGTGAAGAAGTGGTGGTAGTGTATCAAGAGAAGTATAAACATTTTCATTTGCCCTGCATACCTTGAAGAAAAAAACAATCTCAAGAGTGTCACGCGATCACGCATACTGTATGTAGCGACAAGTCACAAACCAGAGTATAGATCAAAAATTGAAAAGTAAGTGAAGCTGATTGCTTATCTGATTTCATTAGGTAAGCTTTTTCCAGTCAATTGATAAAACATTGATAATTTTTTCAAAGCTTGTCATATTTTCCCAGAATGCCTATTTCATCATGAAAACACTCATAAAATGTCATGACAGGTTTAAGATCTGACCACCTATTTACTGCCAAACTGTGTAAATATATTTAAAGGGGGCTGAATTTCCCCTTATTTATGCAGAATTTAATTAGCTACAAGTTTAGTATAATTTCATTTACATGTAAATAAATTAAATTGGAGAAAATGGAAAAATGTACCCCTACCCTTAATTTGAGAAGTGTGAAAAAAAAGGCTGCATTTGCCAAAGAAATATTCTGGGAAAACCAGTCAAGTTACAGGCCTGAAAATTTAATCAATTGTGCCCCTATATTTCCCCTTAAGTGATTAGATTTCTGATATCGTTGCCTTCATACTTTTTTTTCAAAATATTGACAATTTAGATTTTACTGATTTTGAACCCAAATGTAAGTACACACCCTGTACATCTATTATTTTCATAATGTATTGAAATTATGGAAGTTTCTCTTCTAATATACCACCTGTTCTATGAATACATTTTCTATACCAAAAATGGCAATATGCATACATTACTTGTTGCTAGGTCTGGCAAGCTCCAGGCAAGCTGTCAGGCTGCTAAGAACAGCCTTTGTTAAACAGAATAGTATGCATAAATTTGCATTTCTTATGACACTGTTCTAAAGGCAACATATGCCCTAGTCTGGCTTCCAGACATTTAGATTAATCCATCTGGAATTGATAAGGAAACTGCTATCTTTGGTCAACTGCTTTGAATCAATACAAAAATCTGGATTAAAGGCACAGTAATATCTTTGGAGGTAAAAAGTCAGAGAGTGAGTGTACAATGGAGGTCAAAAAAGTTGATTGTCTAGAACATGAGACTACATTGCCCAGTAGCTACAATTGCAAAATCACACCAAAAAAAAATGTGACAAATCTAAAAAACGAAAGCATATTTTGCATTTCTGACTTCAGAATTCAGAAAATTTCAGTCTGGAAAACATATTATTAGTTTGAAAAAAAAAGTTCATAGTTTTGGTATTGTGGCAGTCAAATGGTGTAGAACCTTGAACCATGTAATCGCGCGAGTTACAGAAGGGTAATTTTGTAAATAGTCGTGAAAAACTGGAATTTCACACTCTATCAAAAGGTATCACAATTACATCATATTTATTCATTAAACATATAATTTAATCTTTAAACGCTTATGACAGCTACAAAAATGAACTGTGTCACGCGAGTCACGCATTGTGTCACCGAGTCACATTTTCTTTGGTCATTTCTCGCAACAATGGAATTTGGCACAATCTAACTTACGCATGAATTGAGCTAGGTATTCAGTTTCAGTTCAGCAAAATTAACTTAAATCACACTTGAGTTCATAGGAAAATCAATTTGAATAAAGTACTGTCAAAAATTCCTCTTTATCACTGTCACGCGAGTCCACGTCAAAGAATTGCAATATATAAAAAAGTATTGATTATTGAACAATCATTTCAGAACTGAATCATGTATGCCAATGCCTTGATTCAAAAACTTGTTAAATTTGGTTTGAATAAGACCAGTTGATAACAGTAAGACATTGAAACTTGAAATTTTGTTCAAATGTCATCGAGTCATGCTATGGAATGGCTGTAAGAGACATTGAAAAACTCACTTATCAACAACAACACAAATTAGGTGATTTACCGAACTTTGGTCATTTTGCAGCTTTTCAATTTACACTTTACACCACATTTTAAACTACTGCCGTTTCTCTGGTGGTATAATCATAACAATTAAGGTATTATTTTAAAGAAAATGAAATAATATTTCCGATGATACCAAGCTTGCATTGGTTATTACTACGCAACGGGAGATATAACCGATCAAACTCAGATTTCCAAACCCTTTTTGTGGAGTTTATATATATATATATAAATAATTGAAAGGGTGGGCAGACAACTTTTCAACATGTCGGTCGGTTATACCGATAATCAATAGACGAAAGGAATAAGTACAAGTCGGGACGTAGCTGCTAGTGAATCCACATTTATTGAGCCAAGCTTTCGGCTGATTAAGCCTTTCTCAGGGCTGTGAGACAAATACAAAAGTATATCATGTACAGGAGTAATTGTCTAAACATCTAGATTATTTCGATATAACATTATTGTGAAAATATACACGTTTTAACGAAGATTTATAAGTATCTGCCAAGTAGGAAATCTAAAACATAATTATATATATATATATATAAGCTATATCTATATCACATAATGTATTAAATATAATATATCCATATAGAGAACAAATATATACATTTATAAGTTTTGAGATAAAAGAGGAGAGGTATCAATCTTACCGTGTGGTGTATATGTTGTATGTTGAGTCGTCTGTGGAGTGAGTTGAGGGGCGCTTGTTTTATCATTGTTGTGCTTCTGGGTGATAAAGTGTAGTTGTTGATGGTTTGTGGATGTGTGTGTGGATTAAGACGTATGAAGTGATTGGAACGAGAGATAAGGTGGTCTAAGGGAATATGTAAGAAGTTGGGGGGGGGGCTACAGTCTCTTAACCAGAGTATTATGCTCTGTGATAATTACAGGTAATTTGATTTCACACATAAGAGTAAAGGCCTCCACACTATGCGACTTTTGTCGTACGACTCGGTATTATGTACGTAATTACGTCATTATCATGAAATCCAGAAAATCGCAAGCAAGTCGTACGACTAATGCGTAGGAATTCCGGCATGCCAAAAACCTACTGCGAATCGCAAGTCGAATTGGAAGCACCGCACACATCCCGACTCGACGAACTCGTCGAATCGGAATCGGGTCGAAATCGGATCGCATAGTGTGCGGAGGCCTTAAGTAGATAAAATGAATACGTCCGCATGATAATGTTCTGAGTACGCGTTCATTAAGTAACACAATGGTGATTGACTGTATAGAAATTTAAAATGAACAAATTATTCTTAAAATCAGTTTGATTTCGGTTTAAGTTTAACATATTTACAAAATTTACAAGATTACATTATTACACATTCATTATAATATCGTACATAGGATTACATGTTTATACATCATATAATATACGTTACACATGTCATATATCATATCATACCATATCATATATTTTAAATTGATGGAATTACTGTTGAAACTGGAGTGGTGAACCAAGAGGTGACGTCGCGGGATCTTCAATGTGGTTATGGTGTAGCATTGATGCTACACCATACTGAACAGCTACGTCCCGGCTTGTACTTATTCCTTTCGTCTAAACATATAAATATATGTATATGAAATTGCAATACAATGAGTAGAAAGAACTCCTGTTGTTTGTAACGTACATTGTTCAACTCAATTAATTGTTCATATATCGTGATAGGGTAAATTCAGAAGGCCTGTACACACAAATTGCAGCTGCCACATCCGAACAGGATGGTATAAACTATATGAAAATCGAACGCGTACGATTCCCACTATACTATAGTAAATGCAGCTATACGGCCTTTTCGAATAGTGCCCTCTTATGTGACCCGCAATTACGTTGTTCGATTCAAGCTATCCGCGTGCCCTGCAAAACGTGCACCGTATACCCGAATAGTATAGTTCTATGTGATCACAGCCTTAGATTTTGAATTGAATTATTGTATAGCTTACATCAAAATTACTAGTATACCTTTAGAGCCTTACCCTGCTTGGGTGTTTATCATGTACAATTATTTCTTTACAAGTTACACATGTATATACCATATGCATTATTGCTACATAGTAATACTATGTTTATGTACTTGTTCTTATGCAGTAGTATTTATGTAGACAAACTGCTTAAAACTGAAATTTGTCCTATTCCTGATTGCTTACAATCAAAATTCACAGGCATATATGGCCTTCACAAGTACCCTGCTGGGTAAAGACATTTTTTGTTGTGTGTCTGGAGGACTGTGTGTAAAAAGGTCCGCTCTCATTAGAAGAGTCATCGCCGCGACGTTGCGGCGACTACTCCACCAAATTAATTAATAAATCAATGAATTGTTTGTTTTTCGCTGCGGTTGATCAGTCGCAGGAGCCTCAGCGACGCGTCGCGACGTCTCCTCCAGTGAGATCGGCCCTTAAGGGATCACATAACTCATTCTATCAAAGAATAAGACCAAAATTATCCCATGCTTTTCTTTGAACAGGGTACTACGCCGCTAGAAAACAGACGAGTTTTCTGTAAAATTTTAAGAGAAATACATGTTCTTCTGTTTTTGCAGATGGCTCCTCTTGTAAATGATTGCGCTGACAGGATGATTGAGAACATGGGAAAGAAGCAAGGGAAGAACGGGTATATAGAGTGTACAGAGTAAGTAATTAATACGCGATTAATACGCGATGTGATTTGAGAATGGTGCAGGACGGGGTACTTCGTACGTCTTGGCTTCCTCTGTGGCATGACTAGTCTTCTTTCTTTGCATATAGTTTCCTCTATTCTAATTGTAGATGCAGAACGTGTCGTCGATTGCCCCCCAAAATGTTACTATTCTTTTATTTATTGGCAGATTTGATCATAATTTGTTTTATCAGATAGTCCTTTGAAGGGGATTCCAAAAAATCGACACAGAATTTGGAAGTTCATTTATCATGCTAATTTATGTAAATTAATTAAATCACTGATAATGCTACATTTTCCTGCATTTCTGGTCAGATTTTGATTCTGTTTCATCTGATACTGCTTGGTAAGGGCTTGAAAACTTTACACAGAATTCTGAAATGTGTAAATATGCTAATGCGTGCAAATTTATTAAAAATTAATGAAAAATTAGTATACTAAAAAAAAACCTCGTCAGTAACTTGCTTTACCTGTATCTGCAAGGCGAGTGAAGTATTTAATATACACTTTCATTATTAATCATGATTTTACTTTTCACTGCTTTTCAACTTAACATAAACATTGAGCGCTCAAGAAGAAAAGTACAAATGAATTAATATTCCATATGTTAAATCAATTCAACTGATGAATATTTATTCTTAGATTTACCCGGGTAAAACTAAAGGCATTGATACATGGTCAACAAAACAGAATGTCCGCGAATTGCTAGCTTTGGGATGTACATAATGGGCTGCTCATACTTATCGCAATATTCCGGCTATCACTGTTCGTAGCAGCTCACAACGCATTTGCTGTGCTAAACCGAGAAGATCACGATGATGCCCAAGATGATCAAGCGTAGCAGATGTCGCTTCGAACGGTTCGCAGAAAACAGAACCAAGAGAAACAAGATGTCGACGATCATGGCTTCTTTACCAGTATTCCGCTGGCCGTTACATTTTACCAGGCAGAGCATGGGGAAGAGTAGTAGGAGCCCAGCTCATCTATGTCGACAGCTGTTGAAAATATTATGTAACCAAACATTGTCATGGCAACTGCTGAAAAACTATAGCTCTTTTCATATTTCACGAATATATATTTATATAAATAAACACAGAATAATTATCCTGATTTCTTTCTGCAAATACTCTATATTGTGAATTAAACTGCAAGACTATTCCGGTAATCCTTCCTGGATATGTTGTTGTCAGAAAAATATCAATGTATTGTGATTCTACAAACTTATGACTAAATCAATATCCTGAAATAACATACAATTGTTTCATATGCATGGACTCATTATTCCACCAACCGTGTTACACTGTGCATAAAGAATGAAGCAAGAATTAAAATGCAATTTTCTTACTCTTGTTTTCCAGAACCAAAACTTTCCAAGACTAATACAGAATCCAGAAGTTTATAAGAAAAGATTCACTAATTCTTTCTGTATTATTGGATATCAAATTGAATGAAAATAATTAATTTCTTCTTCCTACTTATGTACCGATTACAGGGTTCAATATGGATATCATATTTTCCTTCTAACATAACTTTACACTGTTACACGTTTGTACCTTTGTGACTGCAAACTCTTCCCAAAATATCATGAATTTAAATAATAGAAAAATAAAAAAATTACTTACATGATGTTGAAACTAAAGGTAAATTGCAAGAAGTCTTCTCCAGGACGATGCCACTGGTCGATGCCGTTGGAAAATGCCACTAAAATATTGGCAGCGCATCCTAGCTTTTCCCAACTCCTCTCACAGCATGGTCTTGCCTTGACCACAGACTTGAGTGCAACTGACTCACATAAATTCAGTCAAGCCTCTCATGCACACACTCTCTATAAAGCACAGCACTATTGAACATGACTCGCATAGTTCCCTATTCAAGATGTTGCCCACTGAAATTATTGTGCCTAATCAAGTATGTCCATGCACCAATGGTTTCTACCAGACTAAATTCCAGTCACATTTCGACACTCCTAACGAATAGAAATCCGTCAAGCTGTGCCAGGCTGGACGAATTTTCGTTCGTCCAGCAAATCTGTTACAATAATTAAAGTCCTGACTGGTCTTTATAAAGACCTTCTTATCTACTGCACAATGGGCCTGATGTCTCATGGAAACCTGCCACAGTGTCATATCCTAATGTCATAACACATGCCTGCGTTTTCTATTACGAAAAAAAACCTACAAAGAAACTATGGCCAAATTTCAGCTAACTAATCAGAGTGTACACATGTGATGTCTGATAAAAACCGGACCGTTTCTCTAACTCACTTAAAAAAAAACGGTTCAAAGTCTACAAAATACTCCTACCACATACTTTCCAATCAACATCAATCCACCTATATGTAGGATTTCCATGTCACAATCAATACTCGACCGCTTAAGGACATTTGATTATAACGAAAAACTTTGAGAACTAATTTGAAATTGAGTTTGCAAGGCCGATTCACATGTTTGTCTTGATCGTTTAACATTCTGTTATTTAGGAATTTGGATCTGAAAAAAATCAGCGTGAACGAGATATTTCGGATCCAAGTCGGTCAGTCGTGCGATGGAAAATCGTGTAGTGTGCGGTGGCCTTTATACTAACAAAACAACAGGACGAATTCGCACTCGTACCGCGTGGCTAGCGCTAAACGGGGGGGGGGATTAAATTTATTGTATGAAACAAGTACGACTCACCGTACTATACGAAGGCTGTGATCCTGAGATAGGTATCTTCACAAGGGGTGACTTCATTGTTCACTCCAGTTGGTCTGTGCTGATATTTCGGCCATTTCCAAAGGTTTCTTGGCAGGTTTCGGGGTCTTCCGTTCAAGGCCGATTCGCATGTCATTATGGGATATCAGATCGAGCGCGCATGCTCAGAGAGAAGCGGCGTGACGAGCTGGACGAAAGCAATTCGTCCAGATAAACAATATTTGTGTGGAGTGCAGGACGAATTTTCTATAGATGGCATGACGAATATTATTTCGTATAACATGGTTAGCCCTTTGGTTCAATTCGTACAGCATGTCAAAAATAGCAGGACGGAGTAAATTCGTCAGCAGGACGAATTAAATTTCGTCGTACTCAAGAGCACGACGAGATTTTGTTAACATTGTAGTGTTAAAATTACACCAGTCTGTGTTGTGAAAGGATCGCGCCAAGCATTTTACGATTCACGGTGTTATTTCAACACTTATTGGTGTTAGTTCAAAACCCATTGATGTTATCATAGCAGTAGCACATTCTGTTTGTCATATCGATAATATTTGGTGTTATATTCAAACTCCATGTTTTTTTTTTAACACCTGCGGATGCGGTCCTCGTGTTGTTTTGACACCGTAGTTTGTACAGTGTATTGTTCAGACTGGTAAAGCTATGTCAGGGCATCCAAATTTTAACACAGAATTTTGCAATTCATCAATTCATTAATTATGCTAATTAATGGAATTTTTTCTTCAAAATCTATGACAAATTACGAAAAAAAAGCCTGAAATGGCATAATTTTGAAATGGGTGGTAGGCCTATCTAGCCCGAGATGCAGGCGAGACGTATATTACGCAGTGCGTAACTTTGTTTTATTAAATATTTTCTTCCTTTCTTAAAAGTTTGTATGGAGCATTTGTAACGGATACGATTAGCAGCTGTGCGTTCGGTCTTCACATCGATTCCCAAGCCGACCCTCAGAATCCATTCGTTGATAACACTCGTCGAGCTTTCCAGGGTGCTTTCAAGTCGACCCACTTTATTCTTGCAAGTAAGTTACGTTATGTAGATGATAATATTTTTTTAGTAAAATAAAATTTAAAAAATGAAAAAACAAAAAACAATATGTGTCTGGACACACACTATAGGTTTGTTTAATATTTTTAGCATTCCTTCAATGTACTACACTCGCGATCATATACTTACATTATAGTATCTGTTTAAGTTTAGTTGTGTGTGTGTGTGTGTGTGTGTGTGTGTGTGTGTGTGACTCGACTCGACTCGACTTGAGGCCCTTTTTCGACTCGACTCGAGCTTAAACTAAAATGACTCGACTCGACTCGAGACTCGACCCCTTCGTGACTCGACTCGACTCGTGACTCGACCACTAGCCGACTCGACTTGATCATGACTCGGACTCGACCGGCCTGTTGACTCGACCATACTCGACTCGACTTGACTTGCCTAGAAATGACTCGACTCAACTGAATTCAATTATTTAAGTAAATCCAAATCATCATAGCCTAGTATACAATCTAGAACTCTTGACGTCCAGCTTGGCCCCCTTTTGTAGATTACTACCGGTACTATAGTATCCAACTCTATGGTTACAAATGATATAGATTGATATCGTACCTCTGTGGTAGATCGATATATTGAGTATGCCCTCTAGTGTTCTAAAGTATCCAACTGTATGGTTACAATCGATACAGATTGCTGTAGATCTATTATAGCACCTCTGTGATATCAATTGCAACCATAGAGTTGGATACTATAGGACATTAGAGGGCCGGGACATCCATCCGACTTTGTTAGCTGTATCACGTTATTTCTCAAATTTGGTAAAACACCGACTTAATTTGCTACTCGTAAGAAACCAAGTACCACTTCTTTTTCGAAATTATGACAAAATAAATTCTCAAGACTGCTTACGTGCCGGCTTAAGTACTTGAGGGTGGGATCGCAAATTGACTGTGACAGACGGGACACGATTTTACCACGTATTTTTCATTTTGACAAATTCGTAGAGATCCCTTCTCAGTGAATGATTTTGAAACAAGATGTGGTTATGCAGGTTGCAGCTTGTCAGTACCTTGTTACAATACCACAGACTAATCAAGAAATATCCTTTCAATTTTCTGGAAAGTGGCAAAATATGACCGTGACAGACGGGTCAAAAAAAAACTTGACAGATAGGACACATTGAAAATGTACATAAAAGCCAAAAAACGGACTTTTACTGCATAAATCCTTGATGCCAATCATGATTTATAACCTTACTTAATATTTGACAGCATGGCCTCTAGCAGAATCTAAACTATTTTGTTTAAATTTGGATGACGTTTATGATTTCCGTAGTAAAGGTAAAGGTAAAGGTGAGGTTTATCGTCTTGTACCACACTGTAGAACCGTGCTCACACGACGTCACACATTACCCCCTGATCATTGGACCCATATCAAGCCTGCACATTATTGTGCGCCATCTCCACTCCCTGGGGAGTATTCCTAGCCCGGCTGCCCGTTAGGCGCTCAGGAACTAATTCATTCACAACTGGCTTTCTCAGTCCTCTCAGGTACCCATTTGTAAATTTGTGTGATAAAAGTGAATTGTGACAGACGGGACAAGATTTAAGTATTGATAATTATCTTTATAATAAACAGTTTTAAAAAGTTCAGGGTAGATATGATCCATGCTACATCGAAAGATGACAATCACAAAATTGAATTCAAATCTAATCATTCATTCATCCGGCACAATAAATAGTTCTTAAAAATTGTGACAGATGATACAATAATTTATATGACCTTTGACCTTTCGGTATTTTTTACTCCGTGATGATCTGGGGCTAAAATGTTGACAAAAGTAATTTTTCCTCAGTGTTTGATCATTGTGAATAAATTTGTGTGTGAAAAGCTTCATTTTGAGGAAAATAATGAATGATAAAAGAGAACTTTAAATTGTGTGTAACTTCATTCATTTTTAGCCAACTCAAAATCGCAATTTTTGGTAAAAAAAATCACAAAAAATTTAAATCTGAATACGGATCAACAAAGTAGAAAATAAGTTTAATAACATTAAAAAGCAAATTATGGAATTAATTTTCAAAATTTGGCTTATGGTAGACATTTTCACGGAATTACTGAAATAGTTGCATAACAGGTCTCACACCCCCCCTCAAAAAAAAAAAACAACACAATCAACCCATAGGACTCTATGGACCAATTAAAATCTTTAATATAGCTCTTGTAATTTCTAACCATATCAGGGCATGAAGATAAATCCTCCCCAGAAATCTTATTTTTCACAGTACACATGTGACGTGTTATTATCAAAGTTTATGTGCAGTTCCAAAACTGTGTATTTTTAATGAGCCTGAAGTTAAAAATAGACTGTTTCTAGATAGTATTTTTTTTTTTGAGAATAGATATCTTACTTCAGAGGAAACCAAACGTTTTAATGTTATTGTGTATTATAAAGTCAAACGACTGGTGTGCAAAAATAAAGTTGTATCTCAAATCCAGCAACAGCAGTGCGCTATTTGTGCAACGTATATCAAACGTGTTGTATTTTTACATGTAGCTACGTCCCGAATTTTAAAGGTCCACAGTCAAGGGTCAACTCAACCACAGACAGCCTGTAAGGAGACCTGGCATACAGGCACATATTCGCAAACATGGTCTGTTGCAGTACCATAGTGTACAGAGTATGGGAGGAAACAAATGTTGTATATTTTCTACACTGTCATGGCTGTTTCCATTGTATTATGGGTGTCATTAGTGCACCCTTTTCATGATTTTAGTCAAAAGAGTGCATTTTCACTCTGTCATGACAGTGGGCCTGTAAAGGTAGTTTATTATTTTGAACATACTTGTTTCAAAATTGTTCAAGTTCTCTAAATGTGAGAGTGTTACAATCATAGATTTGGATACTTGAACACCAGAATTGAATATGGTAAAGCTATCTACTGAATACAAATTGGGGGGGGGGGGCTACAAGTCTTATTGTCATTCTTTAAACTGTTTTGGAATTTTTAGCCATTTTGGCCTAAAAATGTGATTTCTGATAAAAATACGATTTTGCATGAAATATTAACAGGGTTAGATCAAACTTATTTTATGTGGAATTATGTGCTGAATTCACAATCAGTAGTTTTATTACCATCATTTACACTGCTTGGCAAGTTTAGGCATTTTTGGTCTTAAAGGTTAGTGACATGAATGGGAACACTTGAAAATGCCTCAAGAACCAAATGAGTTGAAATATGTACCAACTATAAACCAGATGCAGTGGATCTCTCAGCTGGAAGGACTTGTCTCTAATTTGTTTACTTAAGGAGAATAAAGCGTGAACATATACTAGCATTTTAATTCTATCGGAGCACGATAAAAATAGGACCCATAAAGAGCCACGCAGCAGGTTTGCCTGCCACGAAGGATATTAACATTAGTTACTTTAGAATGGGTCAACGTTTGAATACAAGATTTTCACAGGGGAATCTTTGCATAGTTTACCTGATTTTAGAGTAGTTTCAGCCTAAGTTTAGGACTACCCCCAATCATGTAATTTACTTTTAAAGCTGCAGGTTAACAATGACCACAGTTTAAACAAAAATGTGAGCTACATAATCCTTCATGCACATGTGTCTTTGATAAGGTCTAAAAATGAAGCCCTGAAAAAAAATTGTATTTCAAAATAATTATTTAGTGCTTTAAAAAGTGAAAATCGTAAGTTGACCGGATTCACGTGCCCATTTCCTCACATAGACGTACTGTATGTATATCCAGGCTATTTTTTACTCGGCCCGAGAACTAATTGTTTATTCATTCATATCTTGCCAGTGGCAGCATACATTTCCAAACTTTTGTATTCTAGGGTGTTTATTTGTCCATTCAAACACTACTATGTAGTTCAGATAGCAAAGTTTGACAATTTTTAATTTGAAGCTCCACGGTGTTACTCTGTGTCTTTAAAAGTAATGTTTTGCTGAAATTTCATCTCGGGCGTTCTAAAATAGCCGTCTTATTGTCATTATTTACAGTAGGCGTACCTCTTCTGAGCTTGACAAAACAGAACAAAAATAACTTGAATTGTGTGTATGAGGTTAACTAGACTGCAATTTTGGAATTCAGCGCACATTTTTGCATCGAAGTTCCGTAAAATTCCAGTTATTGCCTCCTTGGGTATTTAAATTTGTACCTACATGTAGATAACCATACGTACCTAGATGCTTCTCCAGGTTGCTATTTTTAGTATTTAGCAGGGAGAATATAAGTTTAGTCTAGTATCAAGGCTCTTACCTTTTTTAGAGCTGGAAAACATGGCAAATCATGTTGTTTATTTGAAAGTACATAAAATTTCCCTTCATCTCTGTCGATTTAAAAAAATAATCTACAATTTGATGAATGAATGAGACGTTTTGCAAGTTGCTTTATTTAGATTTCTATGGGATGGTGGAAAGGTGTTGTGCGACCTTCCAGGGAGCTATATTCCCGGTTCAAACATGGTGGCCACACGTTCGATTTCTGACAAAGATTATATTGAGTACGCCCTCGAGTGTTCTAAAGTATCCAACTCTAACTCTATGGTTACAATTGATATAGATTGTTGTAGATTGATATAGTACCTTTGTAGTAGATCAATACAGTGCGTCCCAGAAAAAAACAAAAAAGAAACCTAAAATAAAGGCTTATTGTGCGGAAGCAATGGGGTGTATGATTGCTGAAACAGCTTCAAAATAAACTTTGACTTATGCTCTTTCAAATAATACATTAAGCAAACCTATTCACATATGCATCTCTGAGTACCATGACTTTAAAAATTTAAAGTAAAAACAATTTGTCAAGCTTGTTGGCTTTGACACTAGGCACTCCATGAAGAGAAAGAGATGGACAGCTGATGTGCACAGTGTCAAAGCCAACAAGCGTAACAAGTGGTTTTTCATTTTAAATTTATAAAGTCATGGTACTCAGAGATGCATGAGTGAATAGGTTTGCCTGACGTATCATTTGAAAGATCATAAGTCAAAGTTTATTTCAAATATTTGCTTTTAATCATACACTCCATTGCTTCCGCACAATAAGCATTTGTTTTAGGATTCTGTTTTTCTAGGACGCACTGTATATTGAGTACGCCCTCTAGTGTTCTAAAGTATCCAACTCTATGGTTAAAATCGATATAGGTCGCACGCAGGTAAATCAAGCCCCATAGAGAATAATGTTAAAAGCATCAACTTTGAAAATTCATTAAAAATCAGATATTAATTAGGGAAGATTGAAACCAACACTCAATGATTGAACAATTACTCCTCAATTGATGGTCTTCAGGAAATGTATTGTTGACCAGCATTTTCTCAAGGGAATTCCCCTTATACAAATTCCTAGCATTTTCACAGCGATTTGCGCCTGTGTACTTGAATTTCAAAGCCGTATTCATGGGCACAAAAAATAGTTCCTACCAAATCAATTAATTTCTGTCACGATATCAGCAATGAAGATCCACTCAACCCCTATCAGAAAATTTTATTTAATACTTAATCAAATCCACCCCCTCTTGGCCGCCGCCCATTCAAATTAACATTTCGTATTCTTTGGGTTGGGTTGAATGCACATTTTCTGGATTTCTGTGTTATTTACGCGAGTGCAACCTATAAGGAGAGGGGTGTCTAAAAGTTTTACATCAAAACTATTTCAGATGATTAACCATCATCATAGAAACACATTTTGACTATATTTAAAAGAATCAAAAAATTAACTAAATTACTGTGATTTAATTAGTGAACCATACTGGGTGCAAATATCAGTAAAAAAAATCATGAATACTGTCACATACAAAGTTGTTCCAGGGCTGGTGTTGATATGAATATTACTGACACAGCAAACTTGCAGAAACTTAGTTTTATTGATGCTTTCTGATCTAAACTATTCCTCAAAATTCCTCTCCCCCTCCCCTCCCAACCCCCCCCCCCCTCCTCGAGGGTTGGGGGGGGGGATGGGGAGGAGACACTGCATCGAAATGTTGTACATTTTGGATATCATCTGATGGCCAGTGTAGTCTTTGCTTTACTGAATGAATTTGGGCTTGGGTGGGGGGGGGGGGGTGAAGGTCAAGGACATGGCACATTTTGAACAAAGATAGATCTTGGTCTATCAAATGCATAATGGAAGAAACAGGAGGGGCATTGAATTCAAAGGCCTGCAATGGGCACTTTCATCACGTCACACAGCCTATTGATTGAATTATATCTGAACACCCCCCCCCGGTCTGGTATTTAGCCAAATAATAGCTGATTTCTTTTAAGTAAATAAATAAACAACAAGCAGTGCGCACTATGACTTACGTTAGAACGACCTTCAACGACACCTCTCAAAGTCCTGGACCGGGATCCTGGACCCGGCATCCAAGGGCGCACCGTACAACTGGATTAACACCTTGTGCAAAAATAACTGTGGAGATAGAATGTTTAAAGAGAAAAGAGTTAAAATAATCGCTTTATAATTGAGAAATAATGACGAATACTAGTTGGCAGCACCCGAAACAAGCATACACACACGTTTTTACTTCGAAATCTGCAAAAAACAAAACACGCATAGACATAATACATAATATTAATAAAGGTCGCACGCAGGTAAATCAAGCCCCATAGAGAATGTTAAAAGCATCAACTTTGAAAATTCATTAAATATCAGATATTAATTAGGGAAGATTGAAACCAACACTCAATGATTGAACAATTACTCCTCAATTGATGGTCTTCAGGAAATGTATTGTTGACCAGCATGTTCTCAAGGGAATTCCCCTTATACAAATTCCTAGCATTTTCACAGCGATTTGCGCCTGTGTACTTGAATTTCAAAGCCGTATTCATGGGCACAAAAAATAGTTCCTACCAAATCAATTAATTTCTTTCACGGTAACAGCAATGAAGATCCACTCAACCCCTATCAGAAAATTTTATTTAATACTTTATCAAATCCACCCCCTCTTGGCCGCCGCCCATTCAAATTAACATTTCTTATTCTTTGGGTTGGGTTGGATGCACATTTTCTGGATTTCTGTGTTATTTACGCGCGTGCAACCTATAGCTCTGTGATATTGATTGTAACCATAGAGTTGGATACTTTAGAACACTAGAGGGCGTACTCAATATAATCTTTGTCAGAATTCGTGTGGCAGCCATATAAAAAAAAATGGCTGGTAACCTGGAACATGGTTGATATAATTATGCAGAACTGCAACTCAGATCTGAATCCGAGTGTATGATTGTGTTATTAGCTAGGTGACATATAACAATATGCATTGTAGGATTGGTACTAAAATTGTATTTAACCATTATGTCTGTCTGTTTAGTAATCATGTTGTGCTTTGATCAGTTGGGTGTAAATGTGTGGGTCTGTCATGGGTACAGGAAGTTAGGCTACCGTATCAGACTTGCCACATTGCATCGACTCGACTCGACTCGACTCGAAATTTGTGTTTACTCGACTCGACTTGACTCGAACGTTAAAAAAATGACTCGACTCAACTCGAGACTCGAACCCCTCATGACTCGACTTGACTCGTGACTCGTCCTCTTATCGGCTCGACTCGATCGCACCTTGACTCGACTCGACTCGATTACAACACTGGTGTGTGCGCGCGCGTGTTTAATCACGGATGATTTAATCAAGTTCCTCTCTTTTCCTTTCTTTCTCTTGCATCAAATAGCAATGTTTCCGATACTTCGCCCTGTTTTCAAATTTTTTAAGAAGGGGCTCATTCCGAACGACTGCGCTGAGTTCTTCCGAGACGTATTCCTGAAAGCAGCTGCCTTACGGAGAAGCTCCAGCCGTGAAAGTCAGGCGAAGGTAACATTCACCAATGTCTGTTAATTCTTTGCTTGTCATGCTCACATTTTGTCTCAGGACTAGACAATCGTTTGTGTAATTGTACAGTTCAACTGAAAAAAACATCTATAACCGTGGTTAATAAACAGAAAACACGAGTAATTTGGTTTTATGTACGCATGGACCTTGTCGTGTTTTTGTGGGCCCCTCAGCGTGCTGGAAGGCACACTTCGCTTTCACTTGTATGAATGGATGGATGGATGGATGTATCCCGGATGTCTCTCGTCCCGGGGGGGGGGGTCGCTCTCCACACGGCCGGCTACGCACCCGCGTCCAGAAAAAGCGTCGAAAAGGGTCCCATTTCCAGCCCTTGGGCGTCGTCGACGTCTTTTGGAAAAAGGGTAGCTTTTTCAGCACCGTTCGCTGGCAATTGCCACTTAGGGTAGCCTTTTCTCACATGTCACGCCATTTAGGGATACTAATTTGGTTATGTAGATTACGCCATTTAGGGGTGCAAATTTGTTGTGGATCTAATGACATCTCCAACATGAACATTTGATAATTAGGAGAATTATTTATGAATTGTTAACCTCTTCGGGTTGCGCAATGTGCACTAATGTTTTAGATGAGAAGGACACTTGGGGGGGGGGGGTATCAAATTAGTTGATTTCACTGCTTACGCCACTTAGGGTATCAAATTAGTGGATTCCCTGTTCACGCCACTTAGGGTATCAGAATAAGTGGATTTCCTGGGAGTCACGCCACTT
>JZLH01S0056767.1:28182-48567 GCA_001188425.1 Eucidaris tribuloides | reverse complement strand
ATTTGAGGGCCGGAAGTGATTGCGTAATATGATTTCTAACAGCACCATATTTTTTGGAGGAGATTAAAAATTTTGCCAGAGAACTAAATGTAACTAAATGTAACAAATCCATACTGTAAAACAACCATTTGTTACTTGTAGATTATAAAGTGTGAGACAATGAAACTTGGTTCATTAAACAATTAAGTGTATTAAGTAATTGTGCACAGTTTCAGCTTAATCCAATAAAAGCTTCATAGCATATGCTCTGGCATTTGATTCTATACTTTTAAAGAGCACTTTTCTCTCTTTCCTGAAAATGGCTTAACTGGCAGTCGAAATTCATGAGAACTGTTTTAAGTGGATTTGCTCCATATATCATGGACAAATTATACTCTGTTTTAAAGCTTAGAATTTCTTCTTTATGAAAAACGGTATATCACATTTTCCAACTTGTGGTGCTTCTTGTGGCGACAGGTCATAAATTCTAAATTTATAACTGTTGCTCCAATCTCAGCCTCTCTTGAATCATGTGCAATGATGAGTTATGGAGAAAAATCTATTGCTTTTAACAACTAGCCATTTTTCTGGATTGAGGATTGATGTAAAGATTTTCAACTAAGGGTTGCTAGTGCTACCAAAGCTCTTTCCAGCATATTATAATTTGCTGTACAAATGTGGAATAGATATGGTCATGATCAACATTTCTCTTTAAGTATGAAATGGATTGTGCTCTTGGCAAAGGTGACTATATTAGTTGTGTTTGTACGTTCGGAGTTAACCCTGGGGTTAACTCGAGTCGCAGGAATTCGGAGTTAATCCAGAGGTTTGTGAGCATGTAAACAACATGGAGTTACTGGTATGCAAATTGGGAGATAACCCTAAGATAACTCTGACGATTTAACTCCAAGTTGTCTACACGTTCGGAGTTAACCCCGGGGTTAACCCCCAAGTCTCAGGAATTCGGGGTTAACTCCGAGATACGTGAGCGTGTAAACGACATGGATTTTTGCAAATTCGGAGTTAACTCGGAAGATTTAACCCTGAGAAATCTCATGGTTAACTCTAAAAATTTGCGAGATAGCTCGGATTCCCAAATTGTTGTGTAGCTATACCCCTGTGTAGACAACAGTTGGAATAATGGAGGAATTGTAATCTCCTCTTGGTTACATGTATCTTCTTTGGGTTAACCCCCAAGTCTCAGGAATTCGGGGTTAACCCCGAGATTTGTGAGCGTGTAAACGACATGGATTTTTGCAAATTTGGAGTTAACTCTGAAGATTTAACCCTGAGAAATCTCATGGTTAACTCTAAAAATTTGCGAGATAGCTCGGATTCCCAAATTGTTGTGTAGCTATACCCCTGTGTAGACAACAGTTGGAATAATGGAGGAATTGTAATCTCCTCTTGGTTATCTTTACGTTGAAACGCCACTATTGTCGGCATTAATTCCACTTCATGGAGTATTGAAGTAATGATGTGAAATTAGTTCAAAAATATGTGGGGACAATTAACAATGAATCATGATAGAAAGCAGAAGTGATGACGTCAAACTGGTTCGGAAATATGTGAGTACAATAGCCAAACCATAACTCGGTACAACTGCTGCTATCCTATTATTAGAAGCAACCATCTGTGACACACTACACCTGGTTCTGCCATTGTCCACACGTACTTCTCAACCAGTGATGTCACATTTTGGTACTCTATTCCATGCATGTATAACCAAGGAGGTATGAGGGATGGAGTGCCAACAAGCAATAATTCAGACAACTTCTAGGATTCCAAGGATGTACAAAAGAATTTTTCAGGTGCTTTGGTGTCTTTCATTATCGCTATTCCAAGCTGCCAACTTGAGAGGAAGAACTGAAGATGAGTTTGGATATATTATACAACAACATTTTGCAAAATTTTCAGTTGTTTCTTGATTAAACAAAGTGGTATTTTTGCCCTATAAGTAAGCTTGACAAGTGAAAACAAATGATGTAAGTAAATATGTTTGGAAGCTTGAATTAAAGTCATGTCTTGTGAAAAATGTTAAAAATCATGTCCTCTCATGCCAATTTTGATGCTATTCTGATCAATCACAAGAAAGGAATATGAAATGATGCACCTGGCTCTGCCATTGTCCATACATATTTCAGAAACGGGGGGAGGGGGACATTACACTTTGTATGTGCTTGTGTAGCTCATTACATAACATTTTCGGCATTTCTCACATTCCATTATGTACTACAAAGCACAGTATAGTAATTGTATGTATTATATGTGATGTAAAGTCAAAGATCGCAATGTATGTTACTTTGGGAAATTATCTTTTCATACTTACCAGTACAATTTACACATTGCTTGGATAAATTTAAGCATTTGTAACATTTGTTAATTTCATTGGAAATGGGTCAATTTTCAGGGATGGGGTCGAGACCAACTGTTCCAAGTCACAAGGTCACTGAAAAAGTATTTTTTCACGTAGACTTTGTGCATGTGACTCAGTCCAAGGCCAAGGCCGGCAAAATTGGCCTTGAGGTGGCCTCCACTTCATCTCTGACAATTTCCATTGCCAGTCGTAGGTTAGATGATTTTCAGTTCATGTACTTATCATTAACAATATCTGTAAATAGAAAGCTCTATGTCTTCCAAGTTGTAAATAACAATTTTCACAAATGTTTCAATACGTGTGTTAACATTCAAAATTTCTATTTTATATATACTGATAGAATAAATTATCTTTTATATCTCTTGAAAGTGCAGCTTCAGTAGGAAGATGCATGTAGTATACTGAGGACATAGGTTAAGTTGATTATTGAAAAAAATGTATATGATTTGTATTCTTTCCATCATTTAAGCCAACATAAATTGATAAACATTGGACAATAGTAAGTTTTCGTCATTCATATGACATAGTATGTCGATAAACTACCATGCTTTTATGTGTTATACATTCACATTCAGATAACCAACTTGATATTGGCAAAAGTCCTGTGGAAGCATCAAATATTGCTTAGATAGTAGTGTCCTAAAAAAACTGCCACAATTTTCTTGACATGATGGGTATGCTCTTATATCTTGCAAATGTTTATTTTCATTTCAGAAAAGAAAGAAATCTGAAATAAAATGTTGTAACATACTTAAAATAATATTTACATTTGTATTCCATAACCGGTACAATTACCTAGCTCTTAGCTCTGACATGATCTGATGGTCTAAATTCAACCTTAACCCAGGAAGTTTCAGAAACCATCAAACCAAATCTTTCTTATGTAAGAATTTTTTACAATTAAATTTTCTTCAGTGAAGAATACATATGCTAAAAGTAGTACAAAACCAGGTTACATTTGTTAGTGTTAAATAGATCGATATTCCATCACTTCTGTTTGAACAATTATAGTGATAGCTTTTGTAGAAATATTTGTTCATTAACACCCTAGTGCTGATATTTTGCAATAAGTCAGTCTGTTTGACAGTGATGTGCAATGATGGTTATGATGTGATTCAGAATACGTAAGTACAGTGTAATATTAAATACCATGTTAACCAATGACATAAACAGTTGCAAAATTGCAACCCCAACAATGAGCCCTTGAAGGTACATGTATGCACGTGTGGGTATTGATGTATTGCGAAACCAGTTCGATGCACGCAGCAGCGCACTGGCAGATCATGTATTCGGTACGGCCAATGAGAAGCAGCAAACTGAGTGGAGGTCCTCCCAAACTTTCTGAAACTTGCCGAATTGATTATTTGGGCTCTTTCGTATTAGTGTGCACGTCCATCACGATCCGCTCAGTGCTGCAACGAAATAAACACTAAACCGCGCATAGAGCTAGCGAACCGGGTGATGGCCCTGAGTTTTGTTCTCATCAGGCCAGTCGATGGCCACGATTCAGCCCCTTTAAGATAAGATAATCATGTAATAAGTAAGTAACCATGTTTTAAAATTATGTAAAATATGCATGGATTTCATATTATTTACTGCCCATCATATTCAAGTCATATATGGCAGTAGTTAGAAGAGGAAGTTAGAGGTAATGATGTAATTATAAGAAGTAAACCTCATTTACGTGCATTGACATGTATCAATACTATCTTACAAGTAGCCAGGAACCAAAGGGTTAATGGTATCATACCTCAACCATGTACTTGGTACATTGTTAATCCTCTAATTCTGGGACTTGGTAATGACTGGTTCTTGAGAAACTTATCTTAACAAAAGATAGTGAATACCCTTTGCATTACTGAAATGTAACATTGTGTGAATACCATTTAAGAACCTCTATCACAGTAACTCATTTTCTTTTTTGGTTTTTATTTGTCTTTTTTTTATTGAAAGCTTGAAACACTGTGTCAACCAAAGAAATTGTACAGGAGCTTCTCTTTTATAGTGGACTCTCATTATAAGATCCTGGGGTGGCAATGGGGGCAGTTGCCACCCCAATGAAAGTATTGTGGGTGGGCAAACAATTTCGATTTGCAAACATATCGATAATGCGCCCCCCCGCCCCCCCCCCCCCTCGAGTAATTTTGACAACTTGAAAATTCATAAAATGCAATGCAAAGATATGTTTAAAAAGCATTGGAAAGCACTATAAAACCCATTAAACTGAGTATAAAAATGCTATTAAATATACGAAATTGTTAATTTAGTATTGCAATTTGGCACGCAGAATGCGCCAAAACTTTTTCACATTTTTTTTTCCACTTTTGCACCCCCATCTGAAACCTGGATCTATGCCCCTGATTCCTGATATAACAAGTAATCTTCCCAGTCCTAAGGAGTTTGTTGTAATGAGAGTCTACTGTGTAATGAAGTCTCAGAATATAATGATCTGTATTCTGAAATATTGAGTGTAAGCTGACATTAATAAAAACAGTATTTTGTTATATGAAGGAAAAAAACTGACTGTAAAAAACTCATAACTTCAGTGTGATATATTGTGTGATTGACTGAATATGACTGAGATAAATGAAACAAAAAAGACATGTTATTTGGTTTAAAAGATGAATGAAGGATTTCCATGTATATTTTTCTGAATCTTACATGACATGGCTTGCTAAATGATTTATTTTTACGCCTCCCCATCCCCTCATACCAAGGGGGTCTTATAGAAGGAGTTTTTCGCTGGATGTTGTCTTCTTTCTGAGACCGCGTCAGAGTAACATATTGGCATTTTTTGGTGTGTTGGAAGTCTTTCCAATCCATCAAAACCTTTTCATGGGATATATGAAACCGAATTACTATGTCAATGTGAATTAACACCCCATCCCTATAGGCAGGCGTAAAAAAAAATCTAAATTTTATGTTTCAGCCAGCATTTGATAATCTCTCCACCTTGGAGAAGAATATTCATTGATTTATTTTGAAATGATTTGTCATTTTCCAATAATGAATTTCATAATAAGGACATCATTAAATAAAGACCCCTTCAACTCAAAATGCATGCATTATAGTGTATGTTGCATTACTCTAGAGTTGGGATTGTATACGCAGTTACACACACACGTGCATAAATTGAACAGATACATTTGCCATTGCACAAACATGGCAACATATTCATTACTTGTTAAAGATTGTGTCAGGGATGTGCAAGTCCATTACTTCCCTTCATTATCAATACCAAACGGTACAAATGGTGTGTTGAAAGTTGGAGATCCATACGTCATGAATTTGTTTTATGAGAAAAACTAATAACATGTTACCAGAATGTTGTTCTTTCAGTGAGTTTAAATTTTGCTCAAATTGCGAATCGCGGTTATGTGTACCGTCGCAAGACCAGCGGAGCGCACTAATTGGTTAAACGGCTAACCTCCCCACGACCTTCGACTAACGGCTGATCAGACAATTTTGGAACGGCCCGTGCACGTCGACGTCACGGATTTTTTTTAAAGACTTCAGAGTCATTTGAAAAAGGATGAAATTTAACCGTCCAGATTTTCACCAAAACTCAATGTTTTACCTCAAGTCTCTATGAGAGGTGTTTATTTATATTAATCTTCACATTGGATATGATTTCAGCTGATTTCATTCATTTAGATGTTTTTGACGTGTAAATCAATGACACAATCTTTAAATGAAACAAAGTTCCACCAATCTTTATATTTATAACTTAAATCTAAAGCTTATTCATATACTCTTTGTTTTCATATTATTTTACCGCGTCACCGTTGTGACATATTTTTCTAGCCAATATTTTGTGCAGTTACCATGTCGAGTTATTGAATAAATAGGTTTGACGTGGCAACCGACTTGTATTTTAAAGAGCAAAACAACCCAAATTTGTGACTTTTTTTTTTTTTGTTCTTTTAATCTACTTGTAATGCAAGAATCTTACACTTGTTTCTGAAAACGAGAAAAGGAACAGTTTGCGAACAGGTTGTGATAGATGTGAAGAAAAAAGAAACACAAGAGGCTTAATATCGTCACCCTCATAAAATAATTGCCCGAGTCAAAAATTCTATGAAAATCAGATTTTTGTCCTTGTCCAATCTGAGATACAGCTCCTGGTAGTTTCCTAGCTCATGTTATACCCCAAGTGGTGCAATCATCAATAAGAGAACTTATTAACAACCTAGCTTTATTGTCATACCAACTTGTTTTTAAAATTTTTCTCGAAACTGTTGAATGTGACGTAGGCAATTACTTTATGAAGGTGATGATATGTGATTCGAATTAAAGGTAAATGACATGATTGGGGGTAGTCATCAAATTGGGGTGAAACTATTCTAAAATCAAGTAAACTGTGCAAGGATACCACTGTGAAATTTGGTAGTCAAAAGTTGACTCGTTCAAAAATCAATTCCATCTGTATGCCTTGTGATATACAAATCTGCTGCGTAGGGTTCTATGGGAGGTTAGTTTCTAATTCTCGGGGCACTGGAGAAACTATGTTCACGCTTGATTCGGCTTTAGTAATCAAATTCAAGATAAATCCTTCCAGCCAGGATATACAATTTAGCTGGTGTAACCAATGATATATCTTTCAACCAGTTTGGTTCAAATGACATTTTTTTTGTTTCTCCCAATCATGTCACTGCCTTTAAGGCAACTATAAGTGCAGTGCTGTTGCATTTCGTTTCGTTTCAATTTATCAGTTTAGGATATTTTAAAACACACTGATATAAAAACTGGGCTAACTCGGTAACGTGCACTCTAAGAAAAAAAAGGGGTCGCGAAAGGTTCTCATTTTTGTCAAAATAATAACACCAATTTTGGTGAGTATCAGAACCATTGTGACTGAGGATAGATTAATGAGCACCATTTTGTCCGAAACGGTGCTCACAAGAACCTTTTGTTTGTTCAAAAGGCGCTCATTAGTTCCGAAAATGGTTCTCTCTTTTGTGACGAAATGGTTCTAAAACGAAAACTTATTTCGAAGGGTGTGGCGTGATGGGACTTGAAGTCGGTCCATAACGAGCGAAATTCATGAGAAAATCTTCGTAGAAACTGATCAAAGAATTACCACCTTCTCTCTGAATTTACACTTCAATGACATTTCATTTTCTTTTTAGAGAGAAACCATACACCTATCACAAATCACTGGTTATGAGATAATTATGCTGAAATATACACTGCATAAATGGACTTACTCTAGTTCTTACATTTACATTAAAGCGAATATACTACCAAATAGGGTATAGTTTTGTAATAAGTATAACCAATTTGCCCAAAAAGAACCCTGCACTCTTATTTCGTTTGTAAAACGATGTGTGATGTTATTAAAAAAAAAGATGCACACAGATTTTTCACTTTTTGTATATGACGTTCATCATCTTACTCAACACTCAACAGTAAATATGTAAATTTATCGTCAAGGTTTTCAAGTATTCATTGACGTTTTTTCTTTTACCCACTCTGCAAAGGCAGTCATACGAGTGTATACACCGTACACATTAGGCTGTCGGCAGCCAACCCCAAAACTAACGATACCTAATTGAGAATATCGTTCGGTGGTTTTATCCTGGACCACGAGGGGACCACCCGAATCAAATACGCATGCATCTGGGGCACCCAGATACGCAGATCCGGCGCAAAAGTGATGTGCCTTGGCGAAGACGGTCGTAAGATGTTCCATAGCATCTTTGCAGCTCGCATCATCAACAAGTGGTAGATGAAGTTCTTTCATGGCATCCACCGGTCGAACATCTGGTAACCTGGTTTCTCGAAGGGTAAGTATCCTGTCGTCGCCCCATCCGGTCACAATGCCCATTCTGACCTCCATCGGGCCTTTGTGAAGAAGCGATTCGCGATAAAAATCGGAACAAGATCAAATTATTTATCACTGTTTTGAATATCTTTCAATTGCATGTAGAATCTCAATTTTTATATGAAGACTTTAATGAAAATTTGTCTTGTGACGTAACTCACCTTGTGAAAATCGAAGAGTTAATGCTTTTCATACACCCGCATTTCAAATAAGAAATTAAGGGGGTTCGATCTTGAATTGTTCCGAAATATCTTTTTTGAATGAGATACAGTGATGGTGAAAGGAAAATATTTAATAAACAGGTCCTATATAAAAAAAAAATTATGATGCCCGAACGTGCGATGACTGCGAAAAATTAGATATCAGCTAGTACGGTGTACATGATATGTTTAACTCTTTCTTCTAAAATTCATATAAATTTGAAACGAAAATAACACTAACAGTCCCCTGAAACATGTCCAATAACAGAATATCAATTTCATTAATTTTATCATTTATCCCCTGAGAAAAGTATTTTACATTTTAAAAGTAAACTGTCATCCACTTCAACGGTAAATTTGCGGCGGTCGTCATTCGATTAAAGAGGGAAATGTGCACAGAATGTTATTGATACATCAAGAAAATATAAAGGCCTATGAATTCATTAAAGAGCGATAAGTGTCCATGTGTAGTAGGGTCCATGTTCATACTAAATCTCATAAAAAAACATGTCAAACATTACTACAGTCACCGAACGGAAACCAGCGTTCCGGACGGACGGACGGACGGACGGACAGAGGGGTTACTATATCCCCTCCCACTTCGTCTGCAAGGGGATAATAAGCAACAATCTTTGAAAGGACTATGAATACAGAGTGGCCTATATTGACATGCCAAGTTACTACATAATCTCATTTTGTATACCCATTAAAAGCTGGTTTTCTTGGAAGCAGATAACTCTCAAATGTTCACGGCCTACCTATGTTTCTATAGCCTCTTCTCGTTTTGCCGGCCGGCGGTAGACATACGGTGCGAACATACGGTCCCAATGTGGAATTCCTATCCAGTTTCAGTAGTGCAAGATTGTAATCGTAGGATCCGCTGTCATTTCGGTAGTGTTCGTGAATTATCATTTCTTGGACATCAAATCGTTGAGACCTCACTGAGTGCAAGTCCTCTTCTCGATTCGTTAAGCCTAACAAAGGCAAATCATGGATGATAAATCAGAAACAGAAACAGAAAAAGAGTTGGAAAATATGTTTTTACAACCCCAAATATAAGAGTTAGTGAGACAAATTCCTGCAATATAATTTCCTCAATGATGAGTCCATGTACCCACTGTACTTGTGAATGGCATACAAATAGGCTATATGCATAATAATAATAATAATAATAATAATAATAATAATAATAATAATAATGATGATGATGATGATGATGATGATGATGATGATGATGATGATGATGATGATGATTATGATGATGATGATGATAATAATAATGATAATAATAATAATAATAATAATAATAATAATAATAATAATAATAATAATAATAATAATAATAATAATGACGATAATAATAATAACAACAACAACAACATTAAAAGCCACGATTGGGGGAATTCACACAGTAGGGTTTATTCCGTCACAATAGGGAGGAGAGCGTTTAGGCGAAAAGAAATGTGCGTTGAGGGGAATCGAAAGAATAGGCCGAGAACAAAAGAATTCGCCCTTAGGTAGCAATTAGAGTTCTAATAATAATGATAATAGTAATAATAATATAAAATTTATAAAGCGCAAAAAACTGTTCAATTATATTCTAAAACACATTCTAATGCATGATATAAAAGTGTTGATGAGATATATTGTTGCAGAGTCCATAATTTTATATCCTTTTGTCATTATCTATCAGCTGTACTTCTACTGAGGGTAAACATTTTATTTATGAATCAACTGCCACATTATTTTCAGGAAATTATCAGATTATGTATTTTTCGAAAGTGCAATGAAAGCAACGAGCTGCATAAAAAATTAGGTTCTAAATACTTTTCATGCCTCCGCCGCGAAATTGTGCCGGAGACATCTTGTTTACGAGTTGTCCGTCCGTCTGTCCGTCCGTATGACCATATACAGGCTGAAGATGGTGACGGATTTGTGCAAATTTTTATCGGCGCTTGGTTATTTTTAGGAATTGTGTTTGAAAGGTGCGCGGAATCATCACATTCCCGGTCAATTGATACAATTTAAGCCGGAAATTTTGACAATGTAGGTTGCCGTTTTATTATCTTTGATTCACAGGTCAGCTGGGCAGGTGCGAAAGTGTATTCAATACAGATAAACTACAGGAAAACGTGGAGATATATATTTAAAAAAACAGGATACCAAAACTTCGAAACTTGCCCAGATACACTTCCAAGTCTGTCGCAACTTTTCCATCCAAACAGTTCGCTGAAGTCAAGACCCAACTGCTATTTATCAGCGAACCACCACATCTGAAGACCTGTAAATTAAAGTAAATATTTGACGTTACGGGGTCCATTATCGTATGCAGGGGATGGGGGATATATCCCCCACACACTTTTCGAGGAGGGGGGGGGGAGGGGTGGCCTGTACAATCATCCCCCATATCATCATTGATAAAATTGATATATATTGAGAATTTCTCCTGAAATGCCTTTGAAGTCGATTAAGATCGTTCAATTTTAATTCTAAAAAAAAACCTCAAAAGCTCCCGCTCGGTCGGTTTTACGATTCATGATATATTTTGCTTGTCATATTGATTTTAACTAATACAGTTTACTAATCATAAGGTTTGTTAGAAACTAGGAAGGAGTTCATGGTTAACACAACTGCTAGTCATAACTAAGAAAGTGGTTCGCTAGTCGTCCTGTATTCTATTTTGTTAATGCAAATGGCTGATAGATTCTGCTCTCAGACGGGCATACGTACCGATGGGACTCTTTGCTGTTTAATGTATATAGCAGCCTGCCACGGCCACGCCCCCTTGTCAACCGTTATTCGAGTGTTCCAACCAGTAACCATTGAAGACTGTCCGGCGATTCCGCATTCACTGTAGTCACTCCCTATTTAAAAGTATTGCAAAGAGAGAGACAACTGAATAATCTATTACATCGCATTTCACCTCTCTGAATAATCCCTTTCATTTAAAAATATTGCAAACATACACTATAACGCATGCATTTTCAGTTGAAGGGGTCTTTCTATAATGATGTCCTCATGAAGTTTATTCTTGGAAAATAACAAATTATTTGAAAAGAAATCAATGAATATTCTTGCTCCTTTCTTCTCCAAGGCAGAGAGATTATCATATGCAGGCGCACCCACGACAGAAAGGCTGGAACATAAAATTTAACATTTTGTTCGCCTCACTATTGGGGTGGGGTGTTAATTCTACTTAGCATAGTAATTTGGTTTCATATTTCCCGTGAAACGGTTTTGATGGTTTGGAAAAACTTCCAACAAACAAAACATGCCAATATGTTACTCCGCCGCGGTCTGAGAGAGAAGACCACACCCGGCGAAGAAGAAAGCGCCTCCTATCTTCATAAGACAGTGGTAAAGAGGATACGCCACATATTTTAGACAAGACCTCTTCCAATTATAATTTCTTATTCTTTCTCAATTCTAAAGGCGGTTTACTATTGCACGCATCCTAAAATTTACTGTCATGTGACTTTTCAGTACAATGGATATAATGACGTGGAGAGAAGGCAGGAGAGGCTTTCTTCTTCGCAGGGTGTGGTCTTCTTCCTGAGACCGCTTCAGAGGAACATATTGGTATTTTTTGTTTCTTTGAAGTCTTTCCAAACCATCAAAACCGTTTCACGGGAAATATGAAACCGAATTACTATGCTAATGTGAATTAACATCCCACACCTATAGGGAGGCGCAAAAATGTTAAAGTTCATGTTCCAGCCTCTCTGTCGTGAATGCGCCTGTATTTGATAATCTCTCCACCTTCCAAAAGAAAGGAGAAAGAATGTTCATTGATCTTTTCAAATAATGTTTGCATTATAGTGTATGTTGCAATACTTTTGAGTATGGAGGGTAGGTATTTGTTCCAGAACTCGGATACACGACGAGATTTAACGCCGTGATGCAATAAACATGGACCTACTATGCACATGGACTGTCAACGGATCACGGCCACCGCCTCATGATTATGAGCATCTTAAATATACTAAGCAGGTGTCTCTTCAAAGAGTTCCATATTTGTGCCTAATTTCATACTTGTATCATCATCTGAACGATTCTGGCTCAAACTCACTCTTATCTGCTGCACTATAACAGTTTGCTCAGACACACCCAAGAACAAGGCGAGTGAGCATCTCTATTTAGAGACAGGATCATGCAGTTAGCCTTCCATGAGTTTTGTTTAATCCCATGTTGGAGAGGCAGAGACAGAGATGAAGGGCATGCGAATTCACGTTAAATATTTCAGCTGCAAACACTGTGCCACTTCGATGAGTGTGTAGTTTTAGATTTTATATTTAAAACAGATTTCGTTGGTAAAGCTGTGAATTTTGATGGCAAACAAACTGTAAAGACGTCTCGCGCCACGGGAGTAGGGGGAGGGTGGCGGCTGCCCCCTATTTTTCAAAGTAAAGTGATGGGGATTTTAACGGTTTTTAATGTCGCCCCCCCCCTATCGTTGTTCATTTGGCTAGTAAAGACTGTTTTTGGCGAGCAATGATAATGAAGGGAAGTGATGGACTTGCAAATCCTGAACCCAATCTTTAACGTACATACCACGGTTTGTCCTGGTAACATTGGCTATCGCTTCGCTCAACGAGCCGTAATCCTTAAGGGAGAAGATGTGTTCATGGTGTGGCACAGTTGCGATTTCTGCCAGTCTGGTCTTGCTGATATCTACCTGGCTTATCCCGATACAGTGAATAGCAAATCCGTCCCTTTCCTGCAATATTCTCGCCACTTCGGTTGGAGGCTCGCTCTTATTGCTTCCGCCTAACAAATGAGATCCATAGATGAAAGTGTATATTGTTAGCCCAATTTTAGGAATATGCCATGAATTTTGTTCACCCATCAATTGCAAAACAGGACGCATACACATGAAAGGCCAGTGCTTTTGGGACTTACATCTACACAAAGAAAGTTTTCTCTCTATAAATATTCTTATCATTTTCAACATAAAAATTAGGATGTTTCATTCTCTATTCTTTCCTTTCCTGTCCCGTTACACTTGTCTTGTTAAAACATATGTTTTCTTATAAACAAAGAAGTTACGTACCTACAAGACAATCTCATATTTCGATGGCGAGTCTTTTCACGATATTCTTTTCGATGCAGTAAATTTTGAACTGGAAAATGTATGAAATCTAACAAGTTGTCCCTCGAGATAAAATAGACCATAATCTTAACGTACCCTTCTTGGTAGTGTTAGTAACAATCAATAAACAAAAGTTAAAGTTGAGTTTAATTAATCACTTGGGTGCCTTATTAGTTTTCTAAATTACGCGTTGAAAAAAAAAGTGATACCAGATACTCAAGGACTTGTCAAGAAGGTTATCTTTCACAAATTATTGTCATTGAAAAACTGCAAATTTTATTTTGTTCTCGTTTCAGAATATTCCATCATAACTTCCACAATAGTCCCCGAATATCATCATCTACGCTTCGCAATTTTACATTGACATGTCCAAGAAATATATTCTAACGTATTAGTATATTGGTATCTTCATTCAGAATCTGTTATTGGTGTGATATGACCTTTGGGCTTAAAGCTTTGAAATAAAAAAAAATCCCCAAAACTAAACTTGGGCTTTAAGTAAAAACAGTATTGAATCACATCCGTTGCTTTGTAGAAATGGAAGAATTATCAATTATATTAACCCTTCACTCATTCTGTCAACGAACAAATGAAGAAAAGTGAAGTAACATTTATCTTATATTGTTTGTCATATTCATCATTCTACAACATTTTTTTATTACATCAGAAAAACACCACAGTTATAATATTAACCTGCGACAAAATGTTGACAAAATATGAAACTAAACCACTGTAGTGTCCAGACATCAATTAAAATAATTGGTCAGTGACACTCATGCTCATAATTATGGAATATTTTGTTGATACTTAAGTTCTTTCTCCTATATTGTCCCCAAAATTTAAGACAAGTGTTTATTTCAAAAAACGCAGTATGTGAAGCAATTTTTGGATTTTATGACATGACTAAATCAAAAACAAAAATACGTTTGAGCGCAATAACAATTATATATCTATTTTTTTTAAAACCCACAAAAATTAGGAAAAAGGTATTAAATTAAAGTAATTAAAAAAAACACCCCCAAAACTGATAAATTTATATCTAATGTCACTTATCATTAAATTTTTATCAGAATTATCTGTTACAAGTGTAATAACGCACGTAACCACCACGTGACTCAATAACAACAACAACAATACCGCCATTTATAAACACTGGTTTTAGTGTCGAGTCGGACGCTACAAAATGCTCAGCATTCCTGAAATACTTAGATTATAATTGTTTCACCTGGGGTGAGCAAATATTAATCTCAGATGTACCGTTCACGGAAAAAAATATATATATATATAAATGTACAAACTCACCGTCCGTGATAAGGAAGAGACATCTCCGGGTGGGTAATAACTCACTGTCAGAGGCTAGTAGCGCTTGTGGCACCATGATCCTTGTAACTACCTGCAATGCTTCACTTATGGCAGTTCCTGAACCTAGTCGAGAAATACCAAACGTGAGGACAGGTGAGAGGCAGAAACTAAAGTCAAGTTGATGAAATTAGAAAGGAAATCAAAAAATGGTACTTTTATTTAAAAGATGTGTTCTTTATTTGCTCTCCAAACCGTATTTTGTTTTTGCTCAGATTTTATCCAACTAATTAATGGTAGGTGCATAAAAAGGAAGTTTTCAAAATAAACTGTTCAAAAAAAGTTTGGAAATCTGAGTTTGATGGATTATTTCTCCTTTTCTGTAGTAGTAATCAATCCGTGCTTGATACCATCAACAAGTTTATTTAAATTTCTTTAAAATGATACCCAACTTGTTATGATTATTTATGTCTTTTGGTCATAATGCACTGTAACACGAACATTATCATGGATTCAAACAAACCTGTGCACAAGCAAGCAAGTAAAGAAACAAATGAAAAAACAACATGTACAGGCATTTATAAATAGAACTCACATTATTTAGTCTCACATTATTTTGTCTTAGAGTCATAAACAAATGAAGTGGCAGGGGCTACTTTTGAAACTGACATTCATGCCTGACCAGCTGAGAACAAAAGACATAACTCCACACAAAACAAAACGTTCTTTATTGACTCTTTATGACCACTGGTCATTTTGCAACTTTTTAATTTACACTTTATCCCATATTTTCAAATACTGCCCCTTCCCCGATAGCATAATCATACCAAGTAGGGTATTATTTTAAATAAAATTCAATGATCTTTCAACCTGTACTAATCATGCCTCAATTGCTACTACAAAGATGGAGAAATAATCGATCAAAGCCAGATTTCCAAACTTTTTGGAGAAGTTTATAAACGATTACTCTTCGAGCTTGGGCTGCGTTGTAGTTTGTAAAATTAGTCTATGTTTCAGATACGGGATGCAGCTCTCACCCACTGATTTTGAATTTTGTAGAGTCCAAGCGTACATCTGGATGTCCCGACATGTTTTCCATACCCACTTAAGGTTTACCTGTGAAATTCCTAAAGTACCAGCTCGAGCGAACCAAAAAGAGAAAGATACACACCTTTCAACAGAAAATGCTGTTGCGTTTTCCCATACTTTTGTTAATTAAAGGACGCGTATTTTGCTAAGTGTGTGGAATAGCAACTGCATCCTACCCCATGTACATTTATATCGTTGCGCGATATAAACGCAGGGACCGGCTTCTCTTCTTGTATTCAAAAGTCGGTAGCATTGTATTCAGTTTTCCTCCTTTTTGGGGACTCATACCGCTACAGAGGGTGCAGAGCAAAGCTTTAAAAGAATCTCACACTCTGAGAAGGACCACTGGTGGCCTACTAAAGTAGCAGAAAATTAGAAATCAAACGCCAGCAATAATAAAAATAAAACTTTTCCGCATTGAAGGAGGTGAACGGCCCTATACAGTACAGGCAATTTCCGTGTTTAAAAAAAAAATCTGCAAGTGGAAAGGGCCTTCTTTTACATTTAGATAATGCTGTTGGGATACAATATTGCATTAATGTCATGCAAGGACACAGTCTTGGCTTTCAAATGCCATCTGTTCTGTTCAATTTGCTTGCTTTAATCTGGAGATATGTTTAGTTTACAACGAAAGGGTAAAATCACAATGGTACCGCCTTTAATACGGCAAATGAAATCATCAAGCTCTCTTCTGTAGAAACCAACGCGGTAGATTAACGACATCACAGCCCGAACGTTGTAATCGTCAATTGCTTACCTATTTGTTGGTCTTCACTGGAGTATCTGACGTTTGCATTGATAGCCATTAACACTTCCCTCGCTGTGGTTAAATCACCTGGATGAAAGGCAATTTGAACTCTCGAGGCAAAATAGACGGCTCCTACCCGGGTATTGCCAAGACTATTGTTAACAGCAATCTGTATAGGAAACAATGAAAAGCACAGTAGTTTATTTGATAAAAACAAAACAAAAACGTATTTAGAAACTTAGTATGATTTTATAAAAGAGAATATTACTTAAACACAACCTTTTCTGTAAATTCGTTGATTAATTACTAAATGAGAAACTTAATAAAATCCCAAATTTGTTTGAATTTTCTGTTCGTCCGCAAACATGGAGTTGTATGGGGTCACACTATGTCTGAGACTCCGATTTGCTGAAAATAAGCAATTAGACCGCCAGGTGGGGAGAGTTCGTTCAGCTTATTATATAGGCTACAGGTTTGATGAAGGTGCAAGGCAGTGATCAATGAAATGTGATGTTGCCAGGTCATAGAGCACCAAGATAAGGGGGCTAAACAGTTATTCAGCTGAAGATATACATGGATAATTCTTTTTGCAGCAGAACCTGTATACGATGTGATCACAAAAACACCAATGCCGGTTATTTTGGTATCAGGTAAAAATGTTAGTAGTAACTACAGCAGTTCGACGGCGCGCAGTCGATTTGTATTCCTCTGCAGTCTGCAATCCCACCGAATTCGATTTGAAAATTCTCAAGTCATCATGCAGACGGGAGCAAATGAGACACGTATAAGCCTTGCAATCTTTGACCTTTCAACTCCAAAATTTAATCAACTGATTGGTGCTACATACTACATACTTGACCCAAGTTCACTGAAATCCGATAAACCGTTCTCGTGGTAACGAGACATCTATTGGTGTCTGGTAACCTTTAACCTTTAACCTCCGAAATCCAATCAGGTCATAGGTGCCCCATGATACATACTTCACCTTTAGTTATATCAAAATCTGATCACCCATTCCTAAGTTATTTGGGTAACGAGACCAAATCTGATATGTATGAGGCCTCATGACCTTTGACCTTTCAACCCCGAAATCAAATCAGTTTGTTGGCGCCTTATACTTTACCCATGCAGTTTAAATGAAAATCTGCCCACCCGCTCTTAAGTTGTCGCCGTAAAGAGACCAAATCAGACATTTGTGAGGCCTCGATCGTGACCAATGACCTTTGACCTTTCAACTCCAAAATTTAATCAGTTCATTGGTGCCTTATAATACACACTTCACCCAAGTTACATCGCAATCCGACAAGCCGTCCTTAAGTTATCGTGGTAACGAGCCTATTCAGACACATTTTAAGCCCTGTAACCTTTGACCTTTCAACTCCAATATCTATAGTCCGTTCATTGTTAGCTCATAGTACATGATTCGTCCTAGTAACATCAAAATCCGATCAGCTGTTCTTAAATTATCATGGTAACGAGAATCGGTAACGGACGTACGGACGGACAACCCGAAAACATCATGCCTCCGGCAACTTCGTTGCGTTACAGGCATAAAAATATCAGAGGTAAAAATGTCCAAGGTAAAGATATCAGAGGTGAAAATGTCAGAGGTACAAGATCAATTTTAAAAACATTTGTTATAGTTAACTGTGCTGATTTATGTTATTAAACATAATGAATTCAATACATCACTCCCTTTCACTTTGACATTTGTACCTCTTGACATGTTTAGCTTTGACATTCTCTGATATTTTACCTCTGACATTTTTATACCGAGCCGTAACTTTGCCCTGTACATTGGTCCACAGACAGCAGCCTCACGTGGTCTAAACGTCCCAGAACTGGTTCATTCAACTGAAAACAGTTACTGATAATTCTTATTGAAATGGAACTAATATAATTTGGGTTCACAAACACACGCAAAATTTTGCGGCGATCGCATAATCCGCGACCGAGATCAGAAGGTAGATTCCTGTAGAAACCTGGTCGGAAATAGCCCGTATTAAATAGGGTGAAGATGATTTCCAAAAATACAAATTTCCGCAAGTCACAACTGGTAACTTTCTGTGGAACTTTCCACCCATATTTACACTGTATTCAAAGTAAAGTTTTTACCTTTCTACAACTTGCGACTTTCTTTGCAACTTCTCGTCCACATTTTCACTACATTTAAAGTACAGTTCGCACCTTTTCTGCGGTATTTACAACTTCTTATCCACATGGTCACGACATTCAAAGTACAGATTTTACCTTTTCTACAAGTTTTTTGGCAAATCGTTTGCCTATTTGGTAGTTATCTTCTCCAACACTACGAGATGCATCAAACACAAAATATAGATCCAAAGCTTCGGCACTATTGAGATCGATGCATCTCCGAGACTGTGCAGAGTTCGTTGGGTTGTTTGTCGCCGCGGGGCCACCGTTGGTAGCCAGCTCGGCAAATGTAACTTCCGCAATGCCAGTGACATCCTCTATTTCATCAAAATCATCGCGGGCTGCAAAGTTTCAAAAGTCAAAGAAAATTATTGTAAATCATGTATTTTTCTACCATGAAGCGAAAGTCAAGGATCGTTAATCAATGACAAATTGATTAAAAAATTATGCCTGCCATGTTCGATTCCACATAAGGCAGCATTGCCGCTGTGAGAAAAATTTTGATTTTAACGCAGTTGCCTGTTAATCCGTGTAAATCATCATGCCCTAAATTTACTGAATTACCATTTTTATTTACAAATTCATTCAAATGTCAAAGCGATTAAATTCATGATTTGAAGTAAAAAAAAAACACATTTTCACCCGGATTCATAGTATCAATCTTCTTGTACAAACGGTAACACTGTAAAAATATTGGGTAAAATTTTACCCAAAATTTACCCAACATGAGGTTAATTATGTGTCCGACCAACTATTGGTTAAACTTTACCCAATCCAGAATTTGCCTTTTTATTTGGTAATTTAAATTACCCATTCATTTTACCCAGTAAAATCTGCCCATCTGTCTTTTTACCCAAAATTTACCCAACATGAGGTTAATTATGTGTCAAAACAACTATTGGGTAAGCTTTACCCAATCCATTACCCAATCCAGAATTTGGAAATGTATACATCATGAAAATTGAAGCTTTGGAATCCAGGTATTGTTTATCTTTCCACGATATTGTCGTAATTTATGAGATCCTAACCTAATTTTAACTTAATACATCAATCTTATTCTACCCTAACCCTATAACCTAATCACGGATGTAACTCCTACCTACGTGGCGTTACATTCGGATTCTTATATATACCAGCTACTTTCAAGGCCAGAAAAGTAGTGGTTACTTGGAAAACAGTGAGTCCATTACCAGTTATGCAAATTGGAATATGAATATCCATAATTTAAGTTGCCTCGCTTGGCATAATGCCTAAACCTGTAGCGTTAAGTGTTGCACGCGCCTAGCTATTCTGAAATTTGCGCGTTGTCAATTATTGGAAATGAATTAAATTGATATTACCAAACCTGCCACACACACAAACACACACACACACACACGCACACGCACACACACACACACACACACACACACACACACACACACACACACACACACACACACACACACACACACACACACACACACACACACACACACACACACACACACACACACACACACACACACACACACACACACACACACACACACACACACACACACACACACACACACACACACACACACACACACACACACACACACACAAGCAAGCACACACGCACGCACAGTAGTTTATTACACA
>JZLH01S0056767.1:1011-28004 GCA_001188425.1 Eucidaris tribuloides | reverse complement strand
AACAGTGAAGTCGAGTTAGACTCTTATTTATCAAATCAATTTATTTTGTATGAATCTATTTTCATTTGTTTTGGCTTGTCAAATTCATGCAACGACACAAAGTTGCGTATTAAAAACTGCAAACTAGCTTAAGAGCTGTTTTCCCCCTCATTGGACAACGTACCAAAGGTTTTTTTTTTTTTTACGTTAAGAGGTATCAAAGTGATGACTTGAACTGGTTTAGAATATGAGAGCAAGAGGCGAAGTATATGGCTCTGAGCATGTATCACCTTCCTATTGGTGGAGAAACCTAAGTTCAAAACGCTCACATGGTTCCGACATTGCCCATATTAGAAATATTAGAATAACTGCATAATTGTTGGAATTGGAATTCTTGAACAAATTAAATTAGTCCAGCAGGCACAAAAGACATAGTTGAAGCAGGAACACGCAAACGGAAATATTAGAATGTGCAGACTGAGGAATGCTCCAGCAAACTGAATTAATGAAGTAGTAGATCAGCTGTCATGGCGATCAAGTTCTGATTATATAAAGACATATGATGTACAAGAAAACTACTTAAAAGATGGGAGGCATATTCTCTTGTAGAAATAACCAAGATTATACAAAAGACAATTATTATTATTATTATTATCACCATAATTGCCATCATTAATTATTTGTTTCGTTATTGATGATGATTATTACTCCAATTATTTTATTGTTGTTGTTATTCCAGTTTGTATACCTCTGCAGTGTGCATCTACTCCACTCCACGTTCCGTCGGCCTGACACTGTCTCATCGCATCTCCTTCTAGTACGTATCCCTCGTTGCAACTAAAACGAAGCTCCTCTTGGTAATTATAACTATTACCGAAGATGCTGCCGTTTTCGATGTACTCAATCGGTGGACACTGTGTGACTGTTATGTAGACCAAAGTCGTTAGAAAAATTGATGTTTAATAAATCTGAGCACCGATCTATTTATTCCACTATCTATCTATCTATCTATCTATCTATCTATCTATCTATCTATCTATCTATCTATCTATCCATCCATCCATTTATCTATCTCGGGAGCGGGGCCACGGGAGGGGATGCGGTCAGAGGGGATGGCAACCCCCTAAAATTTCCAAAATTCAGAAAATCATTGGTCGTTTGCAGTGTTATTCATGAAATTGAGGTGTTTTTGACGCCCAAAGTGTTTTCGCCCCTTTTAAGATCTACCCTGTCGCTGCACTCATCTATCCACCTTGGACTACCATTTTTTCAGTATATGCACAATTCTTTCAACGTTCTCCCCTCCTGTACAACATATTCACTCTATACAATGCAAATCGTCTGATACTTCATTATATTTGTCGAGACTTTGAAATTGTACAGCATAGTACCTGGAACAGGTTCAAAATCATCAGAAGTCGGTACTGACTTAGATGGCGAAGTCTCTCGTTCTGCTGTAATCAAGTATGTCATATGACCATAATTATCCTTATTTCCTTTGTCACTGTGCAACTCAGACATTATTTTTTTTTTCAAGTAGTTACATGTAACTAAACAAAATTTTGAAAAAAATATGGTTTCTTGATTAATTACCCCTTTTATAAAAAAATTGAAGAGAAGACTAGTAGTATAACCCTTCTCCCCTTAAAAATAGGGTTCGGGATTTGAAAGAGAAACGTCAAAATGAATGAAATCAGCTCAAATGAGAGGATTAGTATAAATAAACACCCGTCATAGAATCTTTGGGTAGAAAAATAGTTTTGTTGAAATTTGGACGGTTAAACTTCAAAATTTGCCAAGTGACGCGCACGTTCCGTTAGTTCCAAAAATGTCTGACCGGCCGCTACCCGAAGGTCACGCAGAGTTCAACCGTTAAAACTATTTCATTGTACTTAGTTGCCCACTGACCGTCAGCTGGCTATGGGTATCGTGTTCTGCAAATCTGAGCAAAATTTAAACTCACGGAAAGAACAATACTCTGGTAACATATCTTTATTAGTTTCTCTCATAAAACAATAAGTTCGTGACGTATGGGTCTCAAACTTTTAACACACCATTTGTAAGTACTTAACTACCGTTTGGTAACCATAATAAAGGGAAGCGATGGACCTGCAAATCCTGAAATCAATCTTTAAGCAGCCCATGCAATCCAAATGCATGTTGACGTCTGTTGATAAATGGCAAAAATTACCTAGGGTTAGGGGTGGAGCTAGGAGGGAATTGTAAGTTCCGAATTCCGAATAACAAGCATTCATATTATATAATTAAATCATTATTTTAAGCATTCAATTAAAGTTAATTACGATCCAAATTCCAGTCACTCATGGTTATTTCAGTCAGAATTCTCTAAACTTATATCAATATTCATATACCTCTCACGTAATATTCAAAATATTGAATGGTTTTTTTCAGTTCTCCTGTATGTATTTTTATGAGTCGTGTAATAAATATTCTTGTACTCAGTGTCATTCTTGATTTATATTTTGTATATTCCCTGTCTTTTGTCAGCTTGGTTGTTGACAGAGGACCTGGGTGTCTTGATTTGTACTTCTTATATCACTGTTAAATGCAAAATAAAGATTATCTGTATGTGTGTGAGTTTCTGTGTGTGTGTGTGTGTGTGTGTGTGTGTGTGTGTGTGTGTGTGTGTGTGTGTGTGTGTGTGTGTGTGTGTGTGTGTGTTGTTGTGTTGTGTGTGTGTGTGTGTTTGTGTTTGTGTGTTTGTGTGTGCGTATAATGTTAAAATGGTCACATTTGTTACTGTAAAAGTTGATTGTTTATTATGGGGAAAACATGATGAATAGCGATGGCTGGTATAAATGAAAATTTGATTTACTTTCTATACAGCGGATTTCGTGAGACCATTCCCCATCTTCACATAATATCTCCAGTGGCTCTGGATCGGCCAATAAACCTGGAACATATCCTTCATAACATCTCACTATGATTGTGGATCCATGTTTGACCTGCGTGTCCAACCTTCCGTAGTAACGTCCTTCTTTAAAATAGCCGTTGGATGGATGACGAGCAGGAGTGCTACAGTTTGCTGCAGTTAATGAAATGATGTTTTTATTATATAGTTCTTGATATAGAATGGCAACTTTATTCATATTGAGATAAGTCATCTGGTTTCACCTTTATCAAAATACAAATGCACATTCGAATGAAAAGTTCATGAATAAATAGCGGCTTTCCCTAATCACACAAACACATACTATACATATAAGGGGCCTTCACACTATCAGCGTGTTTCTATTGAGCATACCGTATTTATCCGAATAAAATGTATTAATTCATTAACCGGCTTATAGCGGAGAGCGGTGCGTTTCTATTGGATTGCGTCTTCCGCAAAGCACGATCGATCCTACCGGGATCGTACGATTACCGGCTAAGAGTCTGTTGACCTGGGTTGCCGCAAGGTATTGTGGGACGTCCGAGGTCAAATTTATGTTCAATCAAACACACGCGCGCTGCAGCCAGGGGTCTCTTATTCCGATCACAAGGTTTGTTGATTTCCGGTTCCTGACCGGCTAATACAGCATTAGGCTGTTTCTATTGACGTCTTACGGTATCTTATGGTATAACTCTCCGCTATTATCCTACAAAAAGCAGGAAAATTACTGGCTAAACTTTCTCCGCAAAAAAGACGGATAATGGCGGAGACGGTCTGTTTCTATTGGGATCTTCTACTCCATTGGCCGGTTCATTCCAGAAAATAAGCTTCAATAGAAACACGCTGTATGACGAATTGACGAAACGAACCGGCAACGAATTGCAAAAGTCCAAATGCGCACACAATTCCCAACGAATTGATTCCGTATGGCTAAACGGAACGAACTGACAACGAATTAAACTAATTCAAAACGCCTTCATCACGACCTTGTAACTTTGCAACTTACATACAACGATCTCTAATTGAACGATTAATGGGCTTTGCGTAAGGTCTGCTTAATAGTCTACGAATTCAAATCGATATCACGGTGTCTGACTGTCTCTGTGCATTTTACAAATATTATTCCGTCTTCAATTCAACGCTCTTTTGTCCCATCATACGAGTTTAGGTATTCAATTTCCTCCAATATGCCGAAATTCAAAAGAGGCAAGATTTGTACAAATTTGAATAAAAGTGTTAAGATAAGACATAAACAAAAATGTGGACACCAAAATGACTTATTTGATAACGCCAATTCTAAGGGAAATTGATATGAAAGGGATTCTTTCCCCCAATTCAATATTTAGTATGTAAAATAACAGTTGGCAAAAAGTAAGGAGATAATTAGCTTGCATTTTTGCAACCATGCTGTACGTTGGTGATTTTGCTTTCCCAAAATACTGAACTTATCAAATTTCAAAGTTATTTTATAGGATTTTTTTTTTTGGGGGGGGGAGGGGTTAGGAGGAGGATCTACTTCATGATAATAATTATGTGATAAAATCGGAAAATTAGGTTAGGTAGAAGTTATATTAATAGTCTTAAACAGTATCGTAGAACTCTTCTGAGGAGTGAAACAATTATGTTGATTAAGTGCCTGTTGCATAAATCTTTAACTAGAGGAAAGACTCTGCGTATTTAACCAGAAGATTGTTTTTCCTAAACGGTAAAATAAATGCTATAGTTGAGATAACCAGCGTTTTCATATTTTATCAGAGAATTGTTCCTGGTAAAAGTTTTATGCCCATGTGGTATATTGTGGAGTTATCTCGCGCAAGCACAAACACATTCCCGCAAACACGCACACACACACACACACACACACACACACACACACACACACACACACACACACACACACACACACACACACACACACACACACACACACACACACACACACACACACACACACACACACACACACATGCACACACATGCACACACATACACATATTCCAGTTTGTATACCTCTGCCTCTGCAGTGTGCATCTACTCCACTCCACGTTCCGTCGGCCTGACACTGTCTCACCGCATCTCCTTCCAGTATGTATCCCTCGTTGCAACTAAAAAGAAGCTCCTCTTGGTAATTATAACTGTTACCAAAGATGCGACCGCTTTCCATGTACTCAATCGGTGGACACTGTATGGCTGTAGACCAAAGTCAATCGAAAATGAAAGTTAAATCATTCTCAGCGTCTTTCTATTTATTCCACTATCTATCTATCTATCTATCTATCTATCTATCTATCTATCTGTCTGTCTATCTATCTACTTATCCATCCATGTTTCATCTATCTGCATCATTGCTTTGTTTGCCTTTGCGTTCTGTATTTTTCTTCTCTTCTACTTCTTCTTCTCCTTCTTCTTCTTTAACAGAGAGAAAAAACTGTTTATAGAAGTCTTGGTTATGACGTAAAACAATTCAGTGTTCTACAGTACATCTTTTCTGGAATTTATGTTCTTCTCATTCCATTCACTTAAGTCTTTCAGTTTTATTCTTTTCAGTATATATATGCACATTATAGCTTTCTTACCTTCTATACCAGCTATACCTTCTATACATTGCAAATAGTCTGATATTTCATTATATTTGTAGTGACATTGAAATTGTAAAGATTAAGGCATGAATCAGGTTTAAACTTATCAACTGTTTATACCAACTTAGGTTTCAAAGATTCTAAATGTTTTGTTATCAAGTACGTCTTATGACCATATTTCAATATTAATCATCTTATTATCTTTATCTCTGTGCAAACTTTTATCAACGAAAAACCGATTCACAGATAATAGTTACAGCTGTAGAGAATCCGTATGGGTGGATTATGGGTATCTAAACAAACTGTTGAAAATGGTATGATATGTGAGTAATTGTATACCCCTTTTATAAAAGTTGGACAAACATAATTATGCTGGAAAGCGTTCCCGAAGAAACACTGGCATAACCCTTTCCCCCTTATATTGATTTTTTATTGATTTTTTGTACCTTTTCATATTATATGAGTGCCTAATTTCAGTTTCGAGAACAACTGAGGACAAATAATTACGTTCTAGTTTAGGGCAAAACCTTGTTATTTCCAGAGATGTACACTGTTCAAAATCTGTATTTATTCGGGGACACAATTGTAGTTTTAGACCCGCTTAATCTGGTATCCATTCACCCAGATGATATACGGCAACGGATGGTGGAAAAAGAAGGAGGGGGAGAAAAAGATAGAAGAGGAGAAATAGGAGGAGGAAAAGAAGAAAAGAACAGAAGAAGAGCGGCAGAAGACTTAGAAAATGTTAAGAAAAGAAACGAAAGAGAATGAGTAAGAAAAACGAAAAAAAAAAATTGAGGAGGGAGAGAAGAAGTTGACTGAGGACTAATAATTATGCTTTTAAATGGAGCAAAACCTTTCTATTTCCAGAGATGCACATTGTTCAAATCTGATTTATTCGGAATTGTAGTTTTAGTCCCGATTTTATCTGGTGTCCTCCACCTCCAAAAATGGTATACTGCAATGAAAGTGAAAACAACGGAGGACGAGGGGACTAGAGAAGATGAGGAATAGGAGGAAAACAAGAAAGGAACAAAATAATAGTGGTAGAAGAATAAGTACATGTAAAAGGTGATAAGAGAAGAACCGGAAGAGGAAGAGTAGAAAAAGAAGAGAAAGGGTTGGGAGGGGGACAAGTTGACTATCGAGTATAGTGAGTACTTTATACCTCTGCAGTTGGCATCCGATCCACTCCACGTTCCGTTGGCTTGACAATATCTTACGCCATTCCCTTCCAGTACGTATCCCTCGTTGCAACTAAAATGTAGCTCTTCTTGGTAACCATAATTGCTCCCATTGACACGGACGTGATCCATAGTTTCAATCGGTGGACACTGTATGGCTGTCGGAGATCAAAATGATCATTAGAAGGTAATCCCACTTCAGACAAAACTGTCGGTTCAAATTTTTATCTCAAATTATGTTTCCTAATTTAGACACACTTTAATTGATCACATTCATCTTGTACTTTCGAAAAGAAAACAATTCATATAAGTCTTGGTATAACATAAAAGATTCCCTTACATCTTTTTTTCAAGAACATTCCTTCAAAGAGTATCAAGAAAAAACACAGTTTCCTTGATGTCAGCAGTAATTCCTTTATTCCTGAACCTTTTTACATTACCGTTAGATTAACTGATTTTAGTTCCGAAACCAACTCAATACAAAAAGTTGAGGTTTGGGGCCAGCTTCTTCATACTTATCAAAACTCATTACAATCAGCCAACCATCCAGGTGCCCTCTCCGCTCCTCACAAGGCATCACGCTAGTCTACCCATCTGCCAAGATGCTCTTTACGCTTGGTGAAAGAGCGTTTTCATCTGCTGCTCCCCAACTCTGGAATTGACCACCTCAATATCTCAGAAATCAACACTCCTTTGGTCTCTTCAAACAACAAGTCAAATTCCATCTGTTTTATTAGGACAGCACATTTGTACATGTATTTAGAAATGTGCTATATAAATGTATTTTTATTATTATTATTATTATTATTATTATTATTATTATTATTATTATTACTATTATTATGTACACGATGAGTGTACAAAGCAAGCAAGACATTGGTGGAAGGTGTCTCGCAACATAAACCCAGTCATTTTGTTTGAACGGAGAACATAATTAAAGTGAATATCCCATGTTACTTTTTGTTTTAAACAATGCCTAAATATTCAAACTCGGAAACTGCATCTAACTGGACACCATTCAAATTGTATTTAGGTTCACCTTGATTGTTGCGCCTATAGTGATAGCATGACGTACCTTCATGCTATAAGTGTCGGTAATAAGATCTTTAAAAAACTTCAAAACGATAAGTCACTGCTTTAAAGTGAAAATCTGAGTGGCTAATTCTACCATATCGGATTCCAAGAGAGACCGTCGTGTTATAATGACCACTCTATACTGGATCCTTAAAGCATGAGTGATATTTGTTTATACATATCTTGCTAGTAGCAGCATAACTCTCCATATCTTTCTATTCTAGGATCTTTACACGTCCACTCAAACACCGTCAAACGACATGAAAGATTTACATTAAAATTTGAACCTGCACAAGTTTGAGCGATGTTTTCGATGAACATAAAAACATAGAGGTTTAATAAATAAAGTATCAAAAAAAAATCACGTCAACGAGTTACTCAATCGCAGGATATATCAGCAGATTTAAAACGGGATTTTAAATTACACATTGGTTTTCTTCTAAACCAATATATGAGAACATCCGTGAAAGTGTTGTTTTGTCTCCCCCCCCCCAAAAAAAAAGATACACTGTACTTACGAAAGCAAGTGAACTGTAGATGAGACCACTCGTAATCGTCGTTGCATGTAATAGTACCGTTGCCTTGAAACACGTAGCCATCTGCACATGTATAGGTGGCGGTCTGACCCGGCATATAGTACCTCTGATTGGCAGTAATGAGTGACACCAATGGGATCACGGGAAGTTCATCACAAATATCTGACAATATCATATCATAGTGGTTATATATGTGTAAGAATATATGGTATTGACAAACACTTGACAACCATAATACAAAAACATCTGAAAATGATTATGAACTGTGGTTACTTTTTTGACTGGAATGAAACATGGACACAATGTCTACTTAATAGTGATTTACGTTAGAAAGCTAACATATTATTTCCTCTTATTTCAGTATTAGATCATAACTTTTTTTTCTATATAAATGTATAAAATACGAACTTATTTCATAAACAGAGCGTCCTTGATCTGGGGGGGGCTTGCAATCACCCCCATTATTGGGGGCAATATAGTCGATTCCCCCTTCCCTCCCCCTATTATTTTGAACAACTTGAAAATTTATGGCTATAATAGGAAATAAGTCATTTGGAAAACACTATGAAACCATTTTAAACTTGCCATAAAAATCCACCAAATCTACAATTGTCAAATTTCGGCAGTTCTGCGCGCAAAATTCTGTATTGCAATATGGCGCGCAGAGCGCGCCGAAAATTTTTGACTTTTTTTTTTCACTTTTGCCCCCAATCCAAAAAACGGATCGACGCCCCTGATTACAACTGTACTTGAGAATAACTTCATACTTCGTGTTTTACTTGGACACTAAAACGGACAAATTCATGTCTAGAACATACGTAAGATGCAATAATTCCTATATCTAGAATTGTAATACATATAGGAGGAATGAAATAGTTTCCCTGTTTTTGTACAATTTTATTTTAGAAAATGTATAGCTTAAAATATACTTGAATGAGAGGAAAAACATAAATCACTATTAAATGGGCATATAATGTCCATATAACATGTCATATGTTACATTCCAGAGGAAAAAAAAATTACCCTATCCTTTAAAAAAGAAGGCGACAATGCAAATTTCCTTAAAAATGAGGTATATTCGAGGGGGGGGGGTGGGGCGGGGTTGAAGGTGTACACCATGCTCGCGTATGGGTTTTCAAAATGGAACCTAAACAGGTAATTATCAATCGATCTCAGAGTACCCTAAACATGTATCCATGTCTGAAAAGATACCCTTTTCAAGTAAGCCTAATGTTAGAAATATAATTTTTTCTGATTTTTGGCAATTTTGCTACCCTTATTGAGACGGCTGGTTGAATTTTCCCACTTTTTTCAATTTGGCGTTAGTCATTTTTCACACTCTGAACATGAACGGTCAATGCTCATCTAAGCTTGAACAAACAAACAAAATCTTTTGGTAGTGGCACTTGATAGAAAATAGTATTTGGCATCTGTCAACATGAAAAAAAATCAGCGAAATATTTTGAAATGTAATTTGAATTTTTGTTTTTATCAAAAATGTAACTTTATTTGATTCACACTATTTACCAACGAATGTCAGATTTATTAGCAATAGAGTATAAGGATCATTTTAATATGACTGGTGACGTAATTTAAAGGCCCACTGTCATGACCAGATGAAAAATGCCCTCTTCTGACAAAATCATGAAAAGGGTGCACTAATGACACCCATAATGCAACGGAAACAGCCATGACAGTGTAGAAAATGCAAATTTTGTTTTCCCTATAATCTGAACACTATGGCACTGCAACGGTTCATGTTCATGAATATGTGCCTGTATTTCAGGACTAGTTGACAGTGAACTAGTTCTGAAAGACATATTCATGAACATGAACGGTTGCAGTGCCATAGTGTACGGATTATGGGGAAAAACAAATGTTCGGCATGACATCCTCTCTGTGGTTAAGTTGACCCTTGACAGTGGGCCTTTATTAACATGTTTTCACTTACTCAGAGGAATACAATCCAACGGCTGCCCTCCCCATGTACCATTAATCAAGCAGACAAGGCTATCTTCGCCTCTGAAGTATTGGTAACCCTCTTGACAGGCAAAGTCGGCGCCGCCTCCTATAGTTCGATTGGCGGGGTCATACGCTACTGTGATTCCATTGCCAAGTGTGATTTCTGAACAGTTTGTATGGGCAACTACAATGAAGAAAAAACGTCAAGCAAGATTTAGAAAAATCACCCAACATAAATCAGCGGAGGCTTCGATCCTGGGGGAGGGGGGACATATCGATTTGCCGCCTCCCAATAATTTTGACACTTGAAAATTTTATAGTATGCGATACAAGGATATGTTTAAAAAGCATTGGAAAGCACTATAAAACCATTAAACTTAGCATAAAATTGACAATTTTTGAAAAATTGAAAATAGACAATTTTTCGGCCCGCTTCGCGTAAAAAAAATGCTGTACTACAATTTAGCGCGCGGAGCGCGCCGAAATTTTTTGACTTTTTCACTTTTGCCCCCTCCCCCTAATCCAAAACAGGGATCGACGCCCCTGTAAATCATCCAACCTCAGAATAGTTGAGAAATTTGATTTAAATTGTTGATTTGGAGAAAGAGTTTTCCTGGTCATTTTCATATTTTTTCACTCATATTATTAATAATTGTGTTTATGTTCTGCACACCCTGAAATGAGCTTAATCCAGTGAAGAATCTAAAATCATTCATTGTGCAACCATTCGCACTTATCTGAGCATATAACAAGAGCTTGCCGCATCAAAATTAGTTAAGTGAAAATAATAATCATTAAAAACTCAATTTGAATAGACGTGGACGCGTTTATCAGTTTGAATTTATCTGATTACACTAGGCTGGTTGCCGGAGGGTTTTCTTCTGTTATTAGGTGAGCAATATTCCCTGCTAATCAAAGTTTGCACCCGGGGGGGGGGCACTTAGTATAATTGTGTGATACGTATGTGCCGCGGTTGAGACCCCCATTTTCAGCCCAAATTTCCGTTTCTGAGCATCTCAATTTCAGAATTCACAGAAAAATTTTGATTTTTCAAGTTCCAGAGACCCTCAAATTTGCCGTTTCACTTCTGATTTTTCGCTCGGTCGCGCCGCTTCCGAGCCAGAGCATTGCCCTTTCAGCACGGCGCGCCGGAGCTTCGCCGCTGTGCAGTTCCAGAGCATAGCTTTGGTTTTCTGAAGCCTGTAGCTCCCAGTTCCAGAGACCCCATGTATTCGGCTCTTACGCCCGGTTCCACGCAGCCTCCGATTTTCTGATTCCGGCTGCTGGCTCAGGTATACAATTAAAGAATAAGTCGAGCTGCCCCCCCCCGGGGGTTGACGGGTCTAGAAAGCAAAAGCTGGACCTCAGTTGTCAATATGGCCTCGTCATCATAAAAAGGACATTTGATCTACCACTCAGATACAATAGCAAATTATGTGATAATATCAGTCTATACTGTTTGACAATACTCGTAGTCTTGCACAAACAGTCAGAATAAAATGTCAAATTTTGGCAGAGCTGATGACATTCGCAAAGCATAAGAGACCACATATTTCCTAATTCAGCACGAATACTATGAATGAATGTTGTGTTTTCAAGAAGGACTTACTTTGACAATTTGTTCCCGTCCAGCCAGCAGCACAATCCCCTGGGCACTCCCCCGTGTATCTATTACATGTCGCTGACTCACAGTGACAGGTCTGCGTACATCCAGCACCAAACTTACCATCAGCACAAGCTGGAAGAAAAGTAGAAACATTCGAAGTAGAAACAGAATTATCATGAAACCAGGCGCGCTTCTGGAGGGCGGCTTTGGGGGCCTTAACCCCCCCCCCCAAAAAAAAAACGTTCGGACAAAAAATGTTTTACAATGGAATCATTTATAAATGAAGTGAAACTATCAAACATTTATATATTGATAGATAAAAAATATATACGAATGTCAAAATATGAATTTACTTACAGTGGGAGGGGGTATCCCCCTCCCTCCCACACCCCAGCTCGGTCGCCTCGCTCCCTCGCATGTTTCCGTCAAGCCTCCAAACACTAAGAAAAAAAGGTTCAACTTTGCACCTTAAGCAATGTCACACTGAGAACACCTTAAAGTTGCAAAGTTGCGCCCGTAAAGGTGCTCCCAATGTGTTTTAGTCTGCACGTTTAAAGGTGGCAAGTTGAATTTTTCTTATAGTGTTAAGTAGCCCCCCCCCCTAAATTTTCCCCCTAGAACCGCGCCTGCATGAAACAGGTATAAATCATATTGTTTGTATAATCTGTTGGTAAAATTTGAAATATGGGAACCGTTTTTTGTTTGTTTTTTGTTTTGTTTGTTTGACTGTGTGTGTGTGTGTGTGTGTGTGTGTGTGTGTGTGTGTGTGTGTGTGTGTGTGTGTGTGTGTGTGTGTGTGTGTGTGTGTGTGTGTGTGTGTGTGTGTGTGTGTGTGTGTGTGTGTGTGTAACTGTCTGAGTTCTTTGTTTGTAATGACTGCTGCAGAGTTTTAAGGCAAATGTTTACAAGTACATTATTTTTTTTTAATTGGTTAATCCATTATAACACATTTTAATTTGGTAACCGTCTCATCCAGAGTTTCATAGCAAAAGCCAATAAATGCCATTTTTTCAAAACATGGATACCACAATGTTGTATATCTACCTGGCATTCATTTTCATTTTTTTTCTAAATTCACTATAACCTGTAATTTGGTGATTTGGAAAAACTGTTTTCACGGGAAAACTCGATAAGCGGCATCTGACTTTTGTTCCAAAACACGATTATATCGACCCAGCATAGATACTATAATATCTATGGACCAATTAGCGCGTATATCATGTCCAACATGCTGGCGCCCATAAAACTCTATACAGACGTGTAATGACCTCAGGTAGGCCATGCGCGCGCTGAATTTTTTTTTCCATCTTCATCATAACCTGTGGTTTGGTGGTTTTGGAAAAAAAAACACGGTTTCATGGCGAACTCAATAAGCGCCGCCCAACTTTCATTCCAAAACACGATCCACTCAGCCAATCAGCGCGCATATCATGCCCAATATGGCGGCGCTCAGTCCCTCAGAAACATAAATAGTGGTTGAAACTATATTGGCGTAGATTCGGCAGGCTCACTAATATTCATGAGCTTGGAAATCTCGCTATCTGACTTTATTTTCTAAGTCTTGTTTGACGGAATAAACCTCATCTCCAATCTAATTAAAAAAAGATGGTAAAATAGCTTTGAAAATATTGCCTCCAACAAGATTCGAACCAAGGATCTTCAGATATGAAGACTGCCTTTCCAACCACAGAGCTAGCTGCGATGACGAGCATTGGTAATTTTGTGATCTTATTGTATGTAACCAAATTGTTCCCAAGGTGTTATGTATAAATGAGCCATACGTCATCGGCCGAACGAGATTTCCAAGTTTATGAATATTAATGAGTTTGCCGAATCTACGCAAATAATACCTTGGCAGTTCACTTGATCATCATAAACCTGATATCCAGCTGCACACTGCCGTTGAGGACACTCTCCTGTATCACGGTCACATGATGAATCAATCAAACAATGACATTTGTCAGTACAGTAGGTCCCATAGTAGCCTTTCTCACACGCAGGTGGAACTGAAACAAAAGGAAAAAAAAACCGATTCTTTCTGCAAGCGTTGCTGTTTACCGCTGCCCTGAAAGCATGGGTCACCGGTTCAAATCCTGTTGGGTCCTTCTTTTTTTTCTAAATCATTAAAAATGGCATTTGATCTACCACTCAGATATTGTAGCAAATTATGCGATAATATCAAATCCAAATGGTTTGACAATACTCCTAGTCTTACACAGACAGTCAGAATAAATTGTCAAATTTTGGCAAATCTGAAACAGTAAGACACCACATAGTCCTAATTCATATCAATTTCTTTAGCACACAAAACGCTCCTCTTTTGGGCAGAGAAATACGAGGTTATAAACGCACTGGTCATGCACTACTGCTCTCACGCCGCGCTGTGTAGGAGCATGTCTATTGTTTACATTCACATTCGAACGCATAATAATAAAGACTGCGTTGGTTTCTAGCCAGCGATGTAAGTCAGAATACTGAGAGAAAATAGTGTCTGTGCATTGGTTTTGCCAATTCCGCGGGCCTTCTCCTAGCCAATAAAATTTGATTTTTACATTTCTAGAATCCTCAGACTTCCCGCTACATATCCTCATCTTCAATATATTTATAAATCTCGCACATTCATTTTATGAAGCGGCAAAGGCAGAAAAAATGAGAAAAACGGGAATCTTCCACGAGATTTTTTTTTACCAAAAAGGAAGTCTTTAGACTCAATTCCCCGTGTCATAACATTGACTTCAGTCACATATTTTGATCTAACCTTAAAGACAAACCTTTGATCATAATATTTTCATATATCTCGTTTCAATAGTATATAAAGCTTGTAGACTTGTTACGATGGCAAAAAATGTGCCTAAAACGACGGTTTTAGTTCCAGATTACCATTGTGTTGCAAAACTCTAGACCATGAAGAAAGTAAAAGATCGATAGAAATTGACATGTCAGCACGATTGTTATCAAGAAGTATGTTTTCACTTACTTTGACAATTTGTTCCCGTCCAGCCAGCAGCACAATCCCCTGGGCACTCCCCCGTGTATCTATTACATGTTGCTGACTCACAGTGGCAGGTCTGGGTACATCCAGCCCCAAACTCACCAGCAGTACAAGCTGGAAGAAAAGTAGAAACAGTCGAAGTAGAAACAAAATTACCATGGAACAGGTATAAATCATAGTGCTAGTCTCATCTGTAGGTAAAATTTGAAATACGGAAATTGTTTTTTTGTTGTTGTTGGTATAACTGGGTTCTTTATTTGTAATGATTGTTGCAGAATTTTGTGGGGGTTTCATAGCAAAAGCCAATAAACGCCATTGTTTTGAACATGGATAACACATTGTTGTTAAATTGATGGGGTACCTGACATTAATTTTCATTATCTTTCTGTTAATTCCGCGTAACATGTAATCTCGTGATTTTTTAAAAAAAAATGTTTTTATTGGAAAACTCGTTAAGGGCCATCTAACTTTCATTCCAAAACACGAACAAGATCAACTCTGCCAATCAGCTCGCATGTCATTCCCAACATGGCGGCGCCCAGAAAAATAAATAATACCTTGGCAGTTAACTTGTCCATCAGAAGCATGATATCCAGCGGCGCACTGTCGTTGAGGGCACTCTCCTGTATCACGGTCACATGATGCATCATTCAAACAATGACATTTGTCAGTACAGATAGAGCCATAGTAACCTTGGTCACACACAGTTGGAACTGAAACAAAAGGAAAAACGATTCTTTCTGCAATCATTGCTGTTTCCCGCTGCCCTGAAAGCATGGTTAATGGTTAAAAACCCAATGGGTCCCCTTTTCCCTTCTAAATCATTAAAAATGGCATTTGATCTGCCATTCAGATATTATAGCAAATTATGTGATAATATCAATTTATAAACTGTTTAACAATATTCCTAGTCTTACACACACAGTTAGAATAAATTGCCAAATTTTGGCGAAGAAGAAACAACATGACACCACACAGTTCGTAATTCAGCACCAAAAAATATGAATGAATGCTGTGTTATCAAGAAGTATGTCTTTCACTTACTTTGGCAATTTGTTCCTATCCAGCCAACAGCACAGTCTTCTGCACATTCCCCCGTGTATCTATTACATGTTCCATCTGAGAGACAGTGACACGTCTGCGTACATCCGACACCAAACTCACCATCATCACAAGCTGGAAGTAAAGTAGAAACAGAATTATAATGAAACAGGTATAAATGATATGGAAATATGGAAACCATTTTTTTTTTTTTGTAAACTGTCTGAGTTCTTTGTTTGTAATGATTGTTGCAGAGTTTTAAGGCTAATGTTCACAAGTACATTACTTTTTTTTATTGGTTAATACATTATGGTCAACATATTTTTAACGTGACAACATTCTCATTCGGAGTTTCATAGCACAAAAGCCAATAAACGACAGTTTTTCAAACATGGATACCACAATGTTGTACATGTATATCGATAGAGCTACCTGGCATTTATTTTCATTTTTTCGCTAAATTCCCGATAACTTGTAAATAATTTTTGATTTTGAAAAAAGTGTTTTCATTGGAAAACTCAAACGCAATCTAACTTCCATTCCAAAACACGAACACGATCCACTCAGCAAATCAGCCCACATATCATGCCCAACATGCGCCCATGAAACTCAATACAGACGTGCAGTGACCTCAGGCAGGCCAGGCGCGCGCTGGCATTTTTTTTCAAAATGCCTTTGATTTGGTGGTTTAAAAAAAAAAGATTTTTATGGCAAAACCCAATAGGCGCCACATAACTTTCATTCCAAAATACGATCCACTCAGCCAACAATCAGCGCGCATATCATGCCCAACATGGCGGCGCCCAGAAAATTCTACATACAACAGTGACCTCAGGCAGGCCAGGCGCGCGCTGGCACGCAGAGTGCGGAAAAAAATTGATCGGATGCTCCGTATTGTCTCCTTGATCGGAATTCAATATGGATATGACATTTTGCAAAGAATCAATTTATGGATAAATGGCATTTTGTAATAAAAATGCAATAAAAGTACTCAATATTGGTAAAATGCTTCACATGTAGATTTATGTAAATTGGACACTGTAATATAATTATTACATTAAAATATTAAATCTCAGTGGAGAATTTCTACCATGTGCTCTATATTTGCACAGCAAGAAATGTCTTTTTTCTCGGTTTGCCTAAAATGAATATATTGCCTATTGTTATGAGACTCTTCATTTGTCAAACAGGAAAGGTCAACAAACTTTGTACCCAACCTCTTATCATAATCAAATATGCCAGCCCTGAATGCATTATCAAACACCACGATGATGACAGTGGTAGCAAAGACAGTCGTGGTATAGTTGTGGTCTATTCGTGTAGTCTCTTGACGATCAGTTAACTATAACAGCAATGTTATCAAGTCACAGGTCAAATAAGAAACAACATAATTATATAATCTTCGATATTAAAGCAACTGTAGTTGTAACTGTAGTTTAAAAAAAAGTAGTTTTTCCCGCACAATATTGTGTGCATTAATACTGTACAATAAGATGACATATAAACAACTACAAAATTTCATTCAATATTTGGTCACGTGACTCATTCTATATGAAGTACTACAATAATTATTGTGAAATGAGCAACCTGTTCTTACGTGTTTGGCAGCCAAGACCTTTGACCCCAACATCGCACGAGCAGCCAAATGGATCTGGAAGGCAGAAGAGCCTTCCATGACATTTCCTGGGATTATCTGCGTCATGGTAACTGCACCGGAACTCACAACTACGTCCAAATCTGTTACCACCTCCAGGTCTGCAAACTATAAAAAAAGATGTATGATGCATTTGATTTAGAATTTGCAACAATAAAAAAATGAATCATTAGACGATTGAGTCTATGCAGAAAATAAACATTGTTGCAATTGACGATTTCACCAAAATTATCATATATCACTTTCTGCCAATAAGGCATCACACTAACAAATAACTTCTTGAAATATGATTGATTTAATATATGCATTTTAGATGAATGTCTGTATACATTATGGATTGCGTTTACAACAGTTTTCTATCGATACAGATCATCTCATCTAAATGTATCTTTATAACTCAACAACTCTGTTTTAATTACATCTATTTCTAAGAAGGGAAAAGACCCAGTACTCATTTTTATGTCTTTGCACCAAAGGTGGCCGGAGACCTCATATATTTCACTTGTTTGCCTGGATGTTCGTTCGTGCGTCCGTGCATCCGCCCATCCATTACCGCATTCGCGTTATCAAGATAACTTATGGACGACTGGTCGGATTTATATAAAACTGTGGTCAAGAATACCACATACTGTATGATGTAACGATGAGCTGAATAGATTTCGGAGTTGAAAGGTCAAAGGTCACAAGGCCATTTCTTTTACTACATAGGTAACTTTTGTGCACTTGTCAAATTTTAGGGTTTAGAATCGTCCTTCAGGGGAAATTCACCCAATTTATCTATTTCACCCAAAACACTCACAATTATCATTTGTATAATGATTTAAAAACATTTAATACGCAAGTATATACTAACTTGTCAGACAGTTTGGTCCCCTGAAGTTGTTGGGACAGATGCACTGACCAGACATGTCATCACAGATACCTCCATTGTAACACTTATCACAGACTCCAACACAGGAAGGTGGGCCCCATTTACCTGATGGACAATCTAAATAACATATAAGAGATAAACTAGGATTAATTAAAAGTAACCTGAATGAATTCAAACTGTCCCGTTTCAGAACACTTAAAAATGGCGACCCACATTTGTATTGTTCTTATAATTACAAAATTGTATAATGTAGTGGTATCTGATTTTTTAAATTGACTTTAATTAAAACTTTGCATCAGCCAGCTCATACTTCAAAAGGTTTTTTTTCTAGTGTGCTTTTTTTAATTTTGAAAACCCCTCTTGGGCAAATTGTTTCATTAAAGGTACTGGCTAACATTTACCACAGTTAAAACAATCTGAGCCGCATGATTCCCCATGCTACCAGTGTCTTTGATGAGGTCTAAAAATGAAGCCCTGAAAAAATTGTATTTCAAAATGATTATTTAGTGCTTTAAAAAAGTGAAAATCGTAAGTTGACCAGATTCACTTGCCCATTTCCTCCAATAGACTTACTGTGTGTACACCTAGGTTAATAAAACTAGCCCCGAGTTTTATTGTTTATTCATGTATAACTTGCCACTGGCAGTGTAACTTTCCAAACTTTTGTATTCTAGGGTGTTCATTTGTCCATTAGAACACTACTATGTAGCTCAGATATCAAAGTTTGACAATTTTTTTTAAATTGAAGCTCCACAATGTTAGCCTATCACTTTAAAGACACAAGTTAACATTGTGGATATTCAATTTAAACTCTGATGTCTGAGCCCCATAGTAGTGCTTAAATGGACAAATAATCATACTAGAATACACCAGTTATGCATGAGTAAACAATTAGTACTGCGGTGGAGTATAAAATAGCCTAGATCTACTCTCAGTAGTCTATGAGAGGAAATGGGCAAGGTAAATCCGGTCAACCTGAGTATTATTATATTTACGATTGTGAAATCAAATTTCTACAAGTTATATCTACCCTCCCTACTCAAAAGTATTACAACATACAATATAACGCATACATTTTATGTTGAATGGGTCTTTCTAAAATGATGTCCTACATGTAACTCCGTTTATTATTGGAAAATTACATTTTTAAAAAATAAATCAATGAATATGCTTTCTCGTTCCTTCTCCAAGGCGGAGAGATTATCAAATGCAAGCGCGCCCACGACAGAGGGGATGGAACATAAATTTTAACCCCCTTTTTTGCTCCCCGTAGGGGTGAAAACGGTTTGAAATGGTTTGGAAAGACTTCCAGCAAACAAAAAATGTCACTATGATCCTCTGAAGGGGTCTCAGAAAGAAGACCACACCCATCGAAGACGAAAGTGACCTCCTATCTTCTTAAGACAGTGGTAAGGAGGAAACGCGCCATATTTTAAACAAGACCACTTCAAGATTTAATATCTTAATCTTTTTCTATTTTAAGCCAGTTTACTATTGTAAGCATCGTAAAATTGACTGTCATGAGACGTCTCGGTACACTCCTTACGACTGTCTTAAGAAGATAGGAGGTCACTTTCGTCTTCGAGGGGTGTGGTCTTCTTTCTGAGACCCCTTCAGAGGAACACATTGATATTTTTTGTTTGCTGGAAGTCTTTCCAAACCATCAAAACCGTTTCATTGGTAATATGACACCGAATTACTAGGCTAGTGTGAATTAACACCCCACCCCTATAGGGAGGCGAAAAAAATGTTGAATTTTATGTTCCATCCCCTCTGTCGTGGGCGCGCTTGCATTTGATAATCTCTCCGCCTTGGAGAAGGAACGAGAAAGTATATTCATTGATTTCTTATCAAATAGTTTGCAATTTTCCAATAATAAACGGAGTAAAGACATCATTTTAGAAACACCCCTTCAACGTAAAATGTATGCGTTATAGTGTATGTTGCAATACTTTTGAGTAGTGAGGGTAGGGCATCGATTCTAGCAAAAATTCAGTAATGTTAGTCAAATAAGGAGAGTCCTTGCATTAGAGTATTTATAGGGACTATTATTACAACTGTGGAAATTAACCAGCTTACCTCTAACAATCAGCCTGAATAGCCCTCCTTTGTTCCGTTCAGACTGATAGTAGATTTCATAGACCCCTTGATCAGCTGACTCGATTGGGTCAGTGAAATTATAAGATGTCAAACCTTGTCGGGCAGGTATCTTAGTACCTCCATCTTTCCTCCAAACTATCACGTTGTTGTCATCATCAGGAGAACCTGTTGGAGTCATCCCAATCACCACACCTGTATCTCCCCTGTTGACTGTCTTGGTGAAGACAGCATGACTTGGAACAAACTTGGCTGTGGACGATAAATGGTGAAAGTTTTCGCCCAGCATTTAAAGGCACAGCATCTCTTTTGCTTGCCTAAAAATTAACATTGTGTAAATACACTGGCATAAAGTATATAGAAGGAAATACCATCTGAGAGCCTTTACCAAAGTATAGGAGGTAGAAACTCAGTTTTATTGGAATTATAGTGACCGTTAGACTCTGATTTGAATTTTTGTCTCGCGAGACAAAAACTCATACCATAGAACATACACTAGACGGCCATTGTTTTTCTTTCGCATTTTTCAAATTCTATTTAATTACTGGTCCCCAAATTTCACAGGCATGTTTTTCATCAATAACCTAAGGGCATGCGTTATCTTTTCCTGGTCTGCGGGGATGTGTGCAAATGAGATTCCCTACCTACTCATTTAAAAACAATCGAGCATCTGTTTCACAAAGTAAGTGAACTTAAGATGGAATTTAAAGAGATAATCGGAAAATACTGCGGGGAAAATGAGGGTAAAATACAGGTAACTGTACACGTTATTTGCACAAAAGCTTCTGGGAATTAAACTTTCCTCTCCATGAACAGGGAATAAATGCATCATTCTCCACTCCTGGGAAGATAAGATTACATTACGTATGTACGAGTGCAATTAATATAATTTCTTTCTTTTTCTTCTGAAATGTTTATGTGTGACAGTCCACTGGAAAGATATGGTCCACGCTGTCATAAGAATTTTTCAGGGATTTTACACTTTAATTACAATCATTTCATTATAACTGAGCTTATTTGCAATAAATTTACCAATCCAATAATGTGCCCGACATTCAAATGGTATCTAGGCCTGGAACAATTACCAATTTAACCATTCTCTCACAAGACCAATTCTGTAGTTAGGAATACTAAGTTCACTTATACATACAATGAATGCATGGTACGGTAACATTTACAAACAAACCAAATGTTACAAAGCAATCTGTAACTGCAATTACTGATGGAAACCAGCAATTTCTATGTCGATTAAATTTCACCCGTTTGCAGTATTGAAGCACATGCGCAAAAAGTTAGTCAGACTCCAAGACTGAATGTGTGCACATTTATTTGCATGACTGTTCTACAGGCGGCGACGTGTCCCCATAATTTTCTTCTAGGGGGAATCGTCACCCTCCTCGATTTTCAAACTTGATATCTGTTTTCATTTTGTTAGCATTTTTTCCAGATTGTGATATCTACGAACCTATTCAAATATAAATGTGTGAGGGGGTTTCAAAGTTTTCGATTGATCATGTATACTCGGGTGTTTTTTCTTCGAAGGTATTATTACTTCTCCTTCGGTGTTTTCGCCCTCCCCCCCCCCCCACTCGTTACATGAAATTTCCGCTACTGTGACCTGCATGTAGTAACTACATTACACCTGGGACTTCGTGATGACATATAGTGCACCTCCACGAATTTGTCATTCTAAATTATACATTCAATCTCAGTTTTTAATACAGGGTGGCCCAGAAAGAATGCAACACTTCCGATTGTTAATTTCTTCAACATAATGAGCAAAATGCCATAATTACTATTTTCATTTGTTATAACATTCTTTTTTTCCTACAAAATGATACCACGATGATTGATTTTAATAAGGCGTTTGGATCCTAGGGCCATTTTTCAGAGGCAATGTCATTTCCGATATTTGTTTCTTTCACAACTCCAGCGAACCTCTGAACACCAAAATATTCTCACGTTACAGCGTGCCATAGAATAAGCGGGGGAGACGGACCACAGGAATGCCTCGCTTTGATACGGAAGACAATGGTAAGGTATGGCTTACATTGTCACTGCGGCTTGCTCATTATGTGGCACGTCGTTACGCGAGAATATTTTGGTGTTCTAATGATCGCTGAAGTTGAAAAAATAGCAAATTTGGGAAATTACATTGCCTCAGAAAAAATAGCCCTAGATCCAAAAACCTTAATCAAAATCAATGATCATGGTATCATTTTGTTGTTCTCACCCATGAAATAATCACCAATAACATTTTGTGGATGATGTTGAAGAAAGAAATGAACCATCGCAAGTGTAGCATTCTTTCTGGGCCAATCTGTATAGTTGAGATGCACTGTATGCATTTCAATAAGTTTCACAGGTCAAAAACATCGTGAATAAAATAATATTAACTAGTGAGAATGAGGTCATTACCATCTGACCGCTTGAAGAATGTTGGTATCGTTGTGTCATCACGTCCAGATTTGGTGCCACGACAGTAAAAGACGCCGACCACGCCCTGGTCTAGGCTAACCACCTTCGCACTAGGGTGGAGTGATAGTCGATGATGTAGTGTTGGTTGAGGGAATGAGAAGGATGGTTGGATTTGTAGCATTGGACCAAACTCCAGTCTGGCATCACTATCTGGTGCACTAGGATAACACTGGTAATGAGGACGGTTAGTCTTATCGGTGGCATTGTAGTGATTAGACAGTACAGTGATATGAACAACCTCGCCTGTAGAAATATGAGGAAACATGATACTCGAGGCGTCGATCCGTGGGGGGGGGGGGGTAGCAGGGGGGGTGATCGTCCCACCAATGAAAAATAGTTGGGGGGGGGGGGGGGTCAAACATATAGATTTGCACCCCCCAATAATTTTGACAACTTGAAAAAAATTATGCAATGCAAATATATGTTTTAAAAAGCATTGGAAAACAAAACCATTAAACATGGCATTAAAATACTATTAAACATACAAAATTGTCGATTTTTCTTCGCGTTTCGCGCGCAAAATTCTGTATAACAATTTGGCGCGAAGCGCGCCGAAAATTTTGGACTTTTTCTTTTTGACCCCCCCCCATCCAAAACATGGATTGACGCCCCTGATGATACTTTGCAAACAGTGTAAGTACGAATACTCTGTTAAATCTAACAATTATCACTAAATGTTTTAAAGCTATCTGAGTTAATGGATATCAACATAATGACTTAACGTGGCGGTGTTTCAAGTAAACGGTCACCTGTCCTTAAGTACTTTAAAAACATTATTTTACATTGTGGAGTTTCAATAAAAAAACAAGTCAAACCTTAATATCACAGCAACATAATAGTGCTTGAAGGGTCAAATAAACACGTTCAAACAAACTTTTAGGCATTGATGTTGTCACGGAAGATTATTGCACACCTCAGTCTACGGGGGAAAACTGGAATTAGAAGAGGAACAATGTTAAGGATCCGTGACACTTTCACGGGGACAAAGGTTTGAAGATAGTTTTGGATTGTCTGAATGGTACTAAACAAACTTGGCTTGGGTAACCGTCTTCAAAATGTCGGCAATTTTGGCAGGGGTCAAAGTTGAAAAATGGTCTAATCGGTTCGTATCATAGATCAAATTACCTGTCATGTCAAGCAGAATCTAAAAAGGTATAGTTTGCCCTATCTGTGACCAACCGTTAAAGGTAGAGGATTTCATTTGCAAACACCCCCAAAGACCAGGAAAAGATAACTCACGTCCTTAGGCTATTGATGAAGGGCATGTCTGTAAAATCTGGGGGTCAGTAATTGCCTAGAATTTGAAAAATGCGAAAGAAAAACTATAGCCGTGTAGTGTACATTCTTGGTATGATTTTTTTCTTGCGGGAAAAAATTCAAATCACAATAGTCACTATAATTTCACTAAAACTGAGTGTCTAGCTCCTATATTTTGCTTAAGTTTCCCAGATGGCATTTCTTCTAAATGCCAGTGTATTAACACAATGTTAATTTTTAGGCGTGCAAAAGAGACGCCCTGCCTTTAAGTGTCTATGATCACAAATGTGGAAAAGTCAACACAACTAGGGCAAAGTTCAGATTCTTAAATCACCCAATTTCATTGGTTTTAATATTGAAACATATGTTTTCTGCCATGACTAATTCATCTAAGTAACTTAAACCAACCAAAAAGGTAATCTTAAACTTGAAATTTCAAAAATCAAGTTTTAAGATAAGATCCACAGGATTGTATGCACATACAGATGCCGTATAAGACTATGTTAAAGTACATACGCATGATTTTTAAATTTGAAGTTTATGAGGGCCATTTGGGTTTAAGACAGTAATATACTTGAATTAGTCATGCCAGAAAACATATATTTAGAAATTAAAATCAATCAAACTGGGCTATTCAAGAATTTGAACTTTGCCCTAATTACATTGACCTTTCCACATTTTTGGTCATAGAGACTTAACGGTTGATCACAGATATAGCAAACTATACCTTTTTAGATTCTGCTTGACATGACAAGTAATTTGATCTATGATTCGAGCATGGGGAAGAGTTTATTAACCTAAACATTGTTAAATGATGACTTTAAATAGTAATAAAAGGATTTAAACATATGGAATTCATTTGCAGACGATTCCTCAACAAATCATTCTATTTTGAATTTTGATTTCTTTTGAGGATAAAATCAATATTTAATTTACATTTAATTTCAATTTTTTACGCATTAATTATGCCCCCCCCCCAAAAAAAAAATATTGAAGGATATAGGAGAGTAAATACGATCCAGTTGTTACACAATATAGTAAACGTTAACGTATTGCAACGTTCGAACAACAACTTCTAGTCCCCGTTCTAGTCTTGTTTAGGCAATGCAGAAAAAATAAGGCCTGACTCGTGTGATGTCATACAAATTGTAGCCGAAGACCATTTGTACTGATTTGTGCAAAAACTATTTGTCAAGACCGGCAGTAGTAGAAGTAGTAGTAGGCCTATAGTGGTAATAGTGGTGGTCGTAATAGTAGTACATAAACAGTGGAAATAATCATAAGAAATTATGGTGGCTGGATTGGTGATTGTTGTAGTACTCGAAACGATCACACCATAATGATTTTAACGAAGGTTACACAACGAAAACAAATTACCAGAAATGGAAACCAGCAGAATAAAAACCACGAGGAGACAGATGATTTCAATCCTCTCCATGATTGGTCACTGATGTTTTCTTGACAAATGGCGATCACATAGTTCAAACCAGAGGTGACAGGTTTATCACATGCAAACTCAGCTTGAACTGATTACATGTCACAACTAGAAACCATTCCACTGTGCTGTGCATACACTACGTGGTAAAACAAAATGCACGCTCCAATAGTATGAGATTGCACAGATATATCGAGGAATGACAATGTTATTATTGGTTACTGACATGATTTTTTGGGGTGCCCATTTTTTCCAATTCAATTGGTTTGAAAGACATGGCAGCGAGGGATCCTATCCTGTCAAAACGTACTCTTTATTTATTCAACCGACATCCAGGTAACCTCTTTTAGAATGAATTCCCCTTTTATTGTGTGATAGACACCGGAAAGACTGAAAGTTGCCTTAAAGGGAAATAGGAAGATTGGAAGATGTCCTTATTTTGAAATAAAACTAAGCTAGAATCAAATACATTGTTCAAGGCTTATGCTGTCTAAATATCGTGGTATAAAATACACCTTTGAAACAGTCACCATCATTACTTATTATAACAGGCAAATTTATTGTACAACTTAGTATAGGATCAATTTTTGTCAGGTCACCATATTACTTCGATACTAGTCATTTGACGCCTATTTCTCCGCAAGTAACCAAATTCAAGACAATTCCACATACACTCCAGCTGGTGTATAGGATTGGTACATGTTTCAACGTGTATTATTATTCTTGGTGCATTTGTACCTTCTCCCAATCATATCAATGCCCTAAAAACCACTTGACTGTCAAATTACTCTTCTACCAAAGCAAAATGGAGATTGATCTAGCGAATTTCTACAATCATATATCAGGGGCCTAGACAACGTGTGGATGGGGTATGCATTCCCCCAGCTCACATGGTGGGGGATGACAGGTGCAATCATCCCTCCCCCAGGTTTCATGGCAAAATATTTTTTAGTCATATCATTACTTTTGTTTAGTATCTGCGTTAACCCACTCCATAACTTTACAATTGTGTTTGTTTTCGTTTTAGCAAAGTTGAATAAAGTGTATGTAGTATGTAAACTTTATGTTATATTACTTCAGCTCGTATTTTTGCTTTTTTAAATCAAATTTTGGGAGCAGCTACTGGATTTAATTCGATAGTCATTATTGACCACAGTTATTTAATGTGTTTGTTTTACCATGGCAGTCCAGTGAATGCACGTTTCTATATTTTATGTACATTTATGTGTGGTGTACTATTCATGAGTTGCCGAAATAATGATAATGATAATAATAACTACTACTACTACTACTACTACTACTACTACTACTACTACTACTACTACTACTACTACTACTACTACTATACTACTACT
>JZLH01S0056740.1:2549-12877 GCA_001188425.1 Eucidaris tribuloides | reverse complement strand
TTCATATGTTTCAGCTTATTTTGTTTTCAAGGCATATTCGACTTCTCGCAATTATACTGCCCTTTACCCTTTTTTCATTTCTTTTTTATGCAGAATTTTCAGGATAATTTTTGTCACTTTGTACTGTCGAAAAAACAGGAATAACTGACCACGTGTACATGGTAGAGGCTCAAATTCCGTCTACCATGGTATTGTAACTGCTACGAATATGGCACTATATGAACGAGACGTCAAATAAGGACTTATGTAGAAAATGTGCTCTATAGACGTTCACTTTATTCTGAGGGGAAAATAATGACAATTGTTCTTTTCATATTTCTTTCAATTTTACTTTCGTTATTGGGGTACTGAAAATTGTATTTTTCTATAGATGTTACTTGAGCACACTAGCTATCTTTTCTTGACTCCTGTGCAAAGGTAAAGGAGAAAAATAGTTATCACGATTGAGCACAGATTGAGCATAAGCTCTCAAAGGATTAATAAACAATTGTCCTACATTAGAATAATCAATGTTTTCTCATTTGTGACATCCCAAAGAACTCAGCAATAGTAAGAACCCGATGACAGCCATCTTGAAGGAAAATAACTATATTATTTTATCCCATATCCATGGCATCTCAGGTCTTGAGAAACAAGGAAAACTAAAAACGGTTGCAATACCCATGTTTGTGATATCAGGTAGCCCATTAAATCTTTATAAATTTTAGGTCATTTTGTTTAACCGCCAGCTGAAAGGCATCGTATAACAATGTTTCCAGATTAAAAAAAAAAATCTGAGGTATACGAGTTCCCATGTCTGTAAAAGGTCTAAAAACGAAGCCCTGGAAAAAATACAGTTCAAAACGATCATTATGTGCCTTAAAAAATTGTCACTTAGTGAGCGACAATTTCAGCCCCCCCCCCCCATAGATTGCTGTGTTGCAGAATTTTCGTTCGCTGACAATAATTCAAGTGCCGATTTTTAGCTGTACTTATTTTTCGAGTGATAGCATAATTGTCTGAAGTTTTGTGTACTAGGGTGTTTTTTGTCCATTCAAACACTATCAGATATGTCAGATAGGATAGTTTGACAGTTTTATTTTAAAGGGGGCTTCCACAATGTTATGATGTCTTTTTGTTTGCCGCAATTGGTAATCATTTTAGTTAAGTGCTATATCATGTTTTACATTATATCAAACAATTGAGTATTATGGCATTATAATATTACAACATATTTACAACATAGTATATAATCCAATTGAACCATTGAGATGAATTAAAGACCAAGTATACACTCATGCTCATAATTATGGAATATTTTAGAGACATTTTAGAAATTGCCATTTTTCTGTGAACGGTACATCTATGATTAATATTTGCTCACCCCAGGTGAAACAATTATAATCTAAGTATTTCAGGACTGCTGAGCATTTTGTAGCGTTCGACTCGACACTAAAACCTGTGTTTAAAAATCGCGGTATTCAGAGTTGTTGAGTCACGTGATGGTTACGTGGGTTATTAGACTTGTAACAGACAATTCTGATGTTAATTTGACGATAAGTGACATAAGATAAAAATCTATCAGTTTTGTGTGTTGTTTTTTAATTACTTTAATTTAATACTTTTTTCATAATTTTTTGTGGATTTAAAAAAAAAATGAATATATAATGGTTATTGCGCTTTAACGTATTTTAGTTTTTACTTTTACATCTCATGAAATCCAAAAATTGCTTCACATACTGCTTTTTTGTGAAATTAACACATGTCTTGAAAATTTTGGACGATATAGGAGAAAGAACTTAAGTATCAACAAAATATTCCATAATTATGAGCATGAGTGTAAGATAATATAGGTTTATTTTAAAACGCAATAGGAGAAAATTTCACTCTCTTTACCATGTTACCAAAACTACACTGCCTTAAAAAATATGTTATAAGAAAATACATTATATCGTGGAATTTCTATATCTACTGTATTTCTAATAGAATGAAACATATATGTAGATTCCTGTGTTACAATACATTCATCTATTGTATGACATAGGGCACTGCAAGAACTGAGGTGTTAGAATTAGCACTCGTGTTATTGTCCAATATAGTAAAGTTTCAAGAGCATGTCTGTAAAATTAAACACTAAATTAATTACTCCAAACACAAACATTATAACCTTTAACACAGGGGCGGCGGTATGGGTAAAATGTTATAGAGGGCGAAAACTTTCGGGGGCAAAAAATGTCAAACCACCTAAATTTCATGAATTACACTGCGAACTGAAAGCCCTGATTTTCCTTACTTGCCCATTTCAGGGGCGTCCGCCCGCCGTGGCGCCGCTCATGCTTTAACACCAACAGCGGTGGCGGTGAAAATTAACACTTTTCTGTAAGTATATGGAGCAAGTGACACACTGAATATTGACTTTAAGTCCCCAATTATGCAGTGTGTATGTAACAGATTTAGTGGGAATTAAAGCGAAAATTTGATTTTAAGTGAATACTATCTTAAAAGTTTTTGTTTTTATTGAACTCTGATGGATGTCAAATTTAAAAACCTTGCTGCATTTATATCGATAGATAGGTAGAATAAAGTGTATCACAGTGATCCAGCTAGTACTATCGTATCTCTTCACGTGTCGGTTCTTTTCTATCGTGAGCTATTGTGAAAAACGAAAGAATTGCGTATTTTTGAGATTGAGTCAGACGGAAATTGAGGATTTGTTTCAATCGATGCTTACTTCCTTTGTGCATCGGCAGGGGCGCAAATCCAGGGGGACAGGGGGACATGTCCCCCCCCCCCAGATTTTGAAGGAGGGGGACACAATATCAAATGTCCCCCCCCTCCCCCACAAATTTACATGTGTGCCTACGTCTGAGTCAGTGATTTTGGTTTTGCTAGTAATTTGGCCGGGAAAAAAAAAGAATTGGCGGTCCAAGAAGGGTTTTGGTCGGCAATGGGCGAGTTTTTTGGCGGCAGGCTTGACCGGAAAAATTTTGAACCCGGGATTTGTAGAAAAAAATATTTTCGTCCCAACCCACCCCCCCCCCTCCCCCCGCTGAGCGAGTTTTCGGCGGTTGGCGTGACCGAAAAATTTAGGACCTGGGATTTGGCCACGGAACATGTGAAGTCCCCCCCCCCCACATTTCAAAATGGATTTGCGCCACTGTGCATCGGTGTATGCAAAGAGAATGGGGAAGGTCGTACGACCCCCCCCCCCTCCAAAAATCAAAAGGTACACAATTTTCAAAAATATTGTTTTCCAGTGTCTTTTCACATTGACATGAATGAAAATGCATTGATTGGGTACATTTTAATCACATCTTGATGTTATTTCATTGTGAAAAGGTCCAAAAAAGTAATGATCACGACCCACTCAGAAAAATTGTAAATACATGTACACTCCGCTTTGTTTATCAGGCACAACATCTACCGAATAAAAGACGCACATTTATTGAGATTACTACACTTTTCAAGTTTTCTGTGTTGTGCGTCTTCGAGGTTTGTTTTGGTTTATATGAAACATTCAATACAAATAATACTGGAATGTCAGAAAGTTTGTGTCTCTTTCAAAGGAGTAATTTAACTAAATTTGTATAGTACGCGAGAGAGCTTTTTATGAGTATACAGTGTGTCTCAAAAATAATTGTGCAATTATAAAATACTCTTGTGTCATGATGCTTACATCAACGTTAAGGGCAAAGTCTTAGCTTTCACATGCTATTTGTTTTGTTCAATTTACTTGTTTTAATCTCGAGACATCTTGTAAATAACAAAAGGGTAGAATTACAATTGTGTCACTTTTACAATTGATTGTAGTAAAAGTGGCACAATTGTGATTTCACCCTTTCCTATTTAAATAAACATATCTCAAGATTAAGATAAGCAAATTGAAACAAAACTAACGGTATTTGAAAGCTGAGACTATGCTCTTGACGTTGATGTAAGAATCGTGTCACAAGCAGAGTATTTTCTAATTGCCAACGAGGGCGGTTTTTACTTGCACAATTTTTTTTGAGACACACTGTACGAGTTAAAATAAAAGCTTGGTGTCATCTATGTCATCTAAGGTCTAAAATAAATATTTCAACACAGATATTTTATATATTGTATATATTTATCTGCCTAGCTGATTTGCTTTTAATTCTTGTCTTCCATGCCATCTAGGCGTTAGATAAAGGATGTGGATGTTTGATGTATTATACAGTATATGCATATCAAATAATGTTATGATAATTTCAATACAAAGCTTCGATAACTTCGATAAGTTTCCAAGTAGTTGACGTCATCCAGAAATTGTATGATTTCTCACATTTATGCATTGAAAGTGGCTGCTTAAACGTCAGTTGCTTACTGTATTAATACGCTCCTTGTGGACCGACGAGCCAAGATTAGTTCTTCTCTGAATGCCTAATTAATGAAATTATAAAGTTGAATAGTATCGAATCGATCCGTGGACCTCTTACATAGGAATCTACCATCTCAACTACTCAGCCACAATAGCTCTTCTCTCGACTCTTTTATTCAAAGGGTCACCACTGACAACTGGGTGATTTCAAGTTCGGTGTTGAAATCTGGTGTTGGTGTTATAAGAACACCAACACCGGCTATAACACCGAACTTGAAGTCAGACCTGGTGTCGGGGGTGACCTCGAAAAATATGATGTACTTCAGGAAGTTGGTGTTGAAGCTGGTATTTAATATCGTCTGCTGAACCAAGTACCGTGGTTGGTGTTTGTGATTTACGTGTAATTTTCCCATTCATCAACACTAAGAAATTCGTGACTACAAGTTCGGTGTTGGTGTTGGTCTTGGTCTTGTTACTGGCAGAGCTGACATGCGCGTGTGTGTTGGCTATGGAGAAAGCTTCATCGTGCGACGCAAACCGCGGAAAGTACCTTCTCCCCTTGAAAATTTACATAATTCGCCAGATTGATATTAAATTTCCATAAAGGAAAAGAGAAAAGTAACTTGCCTGTCAGATTCATATAATTTTTTTGGTCAGGCAGTATTGATTTTGTGTTATTTTTGTTTACATTTGTCCATTATTTCGGCTATCGGCATAACTTTCAGCCAATACCATGAATCGCGCGTGACGTCACTTGGTGTTATGTAATCGATAGTGCAATCGTATCGTTTACCTAAACCGAGCTCTGTGTTGGAGCTCGGTTTAGCATACGATTTTCTTTCCTCAACCCCAACATCGACACCAACACCGCAGTGTATAACAATGTTTCCAGTTTAAAAAAAAAAATCTGAGCTACTGATTCCCACAATGCTACCAGTGTCGCTGATATGGTCTAAAATGAAGCCCTGAAAAAAAATTACAGTTTATAAAACATCATCAGTGCCTTTTTAAAGTGAAAGATCAGTGAGAGAACCAGTCCAGTTTTCCCCCATAGACTGCTGTGTTGGAGATTTCCTATTGGCTGAGAATAAATTATGTACGATTCGTATGCATGTACTAGTGACAGCATAACTGTCCAAACTTTCTGTGTTCTAGGGTGTTTATTTGTCCCATTCAAACAAATGTCAGAATATGTCAGATAGCAAAGTTCAATTTTTTTTAAACGGAGTCTCCACAGTGTTATATAGTGTCTTTAAAATCACCCAACGTATCCCAAATTAAACAGTTGCATACTAAGACTGGAATGTTCAAATATAGAAGGAGTTTAATACTTTGCACCTTTCGGTGGATACGTTCAAACACAGCATTTAGAAACAATAAACTAGTCACTAAAGTAAACAAATAATAAAACAAGGACATACATCGAAACAACACACACAAAACACCACACGAACACACACACACGAACACACACAAACACGCACAAACACACACAACACACAACACACAAACTCAAACAAACAGCACCACACACATTAAATAGGCATTACTTGCGGGGTATTGATGTTTGTCGGTGTGACCTGTGTGTGTGTGTGTGTGTGTGTGTCGTGCTTGTGTTGTGTGGGTGTGTGTGTTGTGTGTGTGCTGTGTGTGATCGTGTGTGTGGTGGTGTGTGTGTGGTGTTGTTGTGCTCGTGTGTTGTGTGTGTGGTGTGCTGTTGAAGTGTTTGTGTGTCAGTACCAGATAATAGGCCTACGATACTTTAGGAACAGGCTCATTGAAGCCATGTATAATTTTGGGTCCCACAAGTTATGTCGTGTGGTAGTGAAAGTTGTCCTAAATTAACGCGCAAAAAATCCACAGCAAGAAATGTCTTCAGAGGTACACTTACAGAATGTTGCTATAATATTTTAGGCCACTATATGTCACTTAGAGGTATTCCTTTGTGGGGCACATGATTTATTCCCCACAAGCAACAAATACCCCACAAGGAGGTTCCTGTACTCATACGATACCCCACGAGTATAGCTGTGTGAGAACACACACGCGCGCGCGCGCGCGCGCACACACACACACACACACACACACATGAATTGGACAGCAGTCCTGATTCTTACTCTGAATTCAATAGATCAATAATTATGAAACAGTTAACAACTTCAGATTAAATCCATTAATTAATTTCGATTTATTGCTTTGGAATTTCGGATTTTACACGTAGCAGCTTATGATGGACACGATAAAAACCTTACTGGGAATTGCGTATCTAAACAGACTTATCAAATATTTGAATTGATGTAGATTTGTATCAAAACATTTAGTTAGGTTATAACTTACGGCACCATGTAGCTCCCGCCCTTAAGGGTTTCACAAACTATACGAATACTTACATTACGGGACTGAAGAAAAATGATTGCCAATAAGTTGCTATGTTTCGGTTGAAATACTGCGTGCTAAATCTACCTTTGAAATATATTAGGCAGTCATAAAATGGAAATAATAATATCTAAATATATACAACTAATACTTAAATAAATGTAAGTCTATCGCATAGAGTGCCCATACCCTGCTTTGCGTACCAAACTTGACAAACGTCTGTGTCTAATAACAGGAAGACCTGTGGACTTGTTAGTTTTTTGTAAGAAGTACAGATAAAGGTCCATATACATAAACCCGTGATATGTCCTAAAATATGTGTATCTAGGTCATTACTATAATTTATTTATTCTGTCTGGCTTACAAATGACAAAAAATGGAAATTTTTAACCATCCGATCATCTTTGATATACTTGCCTCCCATATGTAGTTACCGGGTTTTAACCTAGTATCGATGATGATCTGATAATGAATCAGTCCAAGTTATATCATTTGTAAGCGAAACAGAAAGCATGAAGTTGCAATTATGACCTCGACATAAATTTTAAGCCATATGATGGGAAATCATCGTTCGACACGCCTGTTCCAAAGATTTGATTTTAAAGCTCAAACTCTAATTTAGACACTGTGTGAATACGGACCATAATCATGTACATTAATGCATGGCCTGTATCCCCGTGTTATTCAGTCAGTACTCTTCGTTTATAAATTGTTACACGATTTGGTCCCACCGTCTTTGTCTTCGAAAGTTGAATTTAGAACACTAGATAATTTCACATTGCGAAATTTAAATACCAAAGTAGTACTACCAAAACCACGCACAAACTTCATCCGAAATAGCCCATCTTGCACAGCAAGAATGTCCCAATCATTCTCAGAACCGCTACCAGTGTCAACATTTTCACAAAAGAAATCTTTAAGTTACAAATTTCACTCAAATAGGTCCGCCGAGATGTCTACTTTTATTAGTACCTCGTCGTTTGTTTACATGTTTACTTAATTTACATAATATTTTATGTTAATTTTCATTTCTCGTTTATCATTTAACTTAATTTGTTACTGGTTAAATCAATTCCCATTTCATTTTCTTGTATTATTACCTTCTCTTTTGTCTATACTCATTTAATTATGCCATGTTTGATTTTCTTCTTGCTATATTTGTTGCTTCACCGGTCTAATTTGTATTGATTTTTATTTTTCTTTTTTATTTGTTTTCTTTTATACCTGTATATACGTTGTTTTTATTGTAATTTTGTTGATTTTGATTGTCTGATTCTGTTGATTTTGTTGTTAACTTTATTATGTTAGTTTTGTTAATTATGTTGCAATGCACGGTCTTGCTGAAAAACAACTATTTGGCTGAAAGCAGGTCTTTTACCGTAGTTAATAAACAAACTATTCAGTTCATCTCGCTTTCCACGGCGGTAATAGCCCGGTCGTTCCTGTCCATTTAATTATAGCCGGCAGTTATGGTAGACTTGAGAGATCTCGCTTTGGTGCAACTCCCTTTGGACGTTCTTTTTCTTTCTTCTTCTCCTCAAACATAAGAATCCTACACAAAAATTGTAAAAGAAATACAACAAAGTTACACCTGTTGGTATAATTATGACTTGGTTCTAATGGGCGAGACAATGAAGGGACTGAAGGAAAAGTTTTGATACTGGAAAGTGGCCTTTGAGAGCAAGGATTTGACGGTAAATCTTGGGAAGATAAAACTGGTGGTGGTGGTGGTGGATTAGAGGGAGAATGGTCAGTGAGTAAGTTAGACCCATATGCAGCACGTGAGGAAACAGGGTAAAGGCAAATTTAGAGTTGTGTGAGAAATGTGTGAAACGGATTCATAGATGTGCACAAAGACGAAAAGGGTAAACCTGATCGAGGTTGGCCAGAGATTTTGTATTTCGAAAATGTGAGAAAAAAGATAAAGGGCGGGTTAGAGGGATCATAGAATAGATAGAAAAGCTGTGTGACCATGTGGAAACGGTGAAAAGGTTTCCGTGTACTTGGGGGACACTGTGAATGTAAGTGCAGAGTGTAAAACAGCTCTGACAGCGAGGGCAAGATTTGGATCGGGAAAGGTTAGAGAGGTTTAGAGAATGTGGAGAGTTGATATGGAAAAAAGATTTCCTGTGAAGGTGAATGGAAGATTTCCTGTGAATGTGAATGCATGCGATCGGCGATGTTGTAGGGGAGTAGGAGATGGTGTTTGAGTAAAAATGAAATAGAGATTCTATGAAGGACTGAGACGGCAATGGTGAGAGCGATGTGTGTGGGAAGATAATAAATGTCATGATTAATTCATTATAATCATTTAATGTATATAGTGTAAATATGTTCATTTTTAAATTATATGTTTAATGGGACTAACTTAAATTAGCATTATCATGCTATTATTTAGCTCTCACAGTATCAAGGTGATGGGCAGGAAGAAAAACTGAGAATTTGATGCAGGTGTTGGGTTTGGAAAAAAAGCAGTGGATCAGTTTGCAAAGACAAATGGAGTACGTTGGTATGGACATGAAATGGGCATGTTATTAAAATAAACAAATTCTCGCAAGCGACAAGCACGGCATTCATATAGGGCACGGTTGTCAATTAGAAGTTGAGACCAATAGATTCTCGCAATCGACCTGAGACCAATGATATCAGTGCTTGAGACCAAATAACTTCCGGTTTTATACATTAAAGCCACAGGCTAACATTGGCCACAGTTTAAAAAACTGTGAGCTACATAATCCTCTATGCTCTAAGTGTATTTGATAAGGTCTAAAAATGAAGCCCTGAAAAAAATGTATTTCAAAATAATGATTTAGTGCTTTAAAAAAGTGAAAATCGTAAGTTGACCGAATTCACCTGCCCATTCCTCCCATAGACTTACTGTGTATAGATCTAGGTTATTTTGTACTCGACCCGTGTACTCATTGTTTATTCATTCATATCTTGCAAGTGGCAGTATAACTTTCCAAACTTTTGTATTCTAGGGTGTTTATTTGTCCATTTGAACACTACTATGTAGCTCAGATATCACAGTTTGACAATTTTTTTTAATTGAAGCTCCACAATGTTAGCCTGTGGTTTTAACACGGATTGAGAATTGAAGAGACCTGTAAAATGACTGCCGTACTCGTTGGGCAATAGTGCCCAATTTTGTCGAACGCCCTATTGTCGATAGGGAGAATTGATAAATTAACGCAAAAACAAAAATACAAATATTTTTGAATGAATAAAATAAGTCACTCACAATTTCAAAATGCTGTTTCTTTTGCCTAGCATCATCCTGGCAAATTCATCGAAGTTGATGGTACCGCTGTTAGTTTGGTCGACTTCCGCAATCATCTTCTTGAGTTCGAGATGAGTCTTTGCTTGTCCAAGTTTTTCCATCATACGCTTGAGTTCCATAATATCTACAGTCATCAATTATTTGCAAAACAGAAATGGATGATTTTTTTTTCAGATTTATGAAAGAGGTTTTTACATACTTCGTTTCTGAAATCCTGACTACAATCCCTAATAATCTTGATAAGATATACCTTTTAAATATGTATTTACCATGCTAAGAAAACACGTCGTTTCTATGCGTATTTTCAAAAACTTTCTACCGCCGGGAGGGTTTACCCCTTTCCCACACCCTCCC
>JZLH01S0056735.1:12299-24609 GCA_001188425.1 Eucidaris tribuloides | reverse complement strand
GGACAATGTGCTAAACTATATCAAGTGTATCAGGTGTGTACCGTATGTAGGGGAAGTTATTTAGTGTACAATGTACACATGTTTTAATAATATTGAATACATTTTTGTACAATCCAACTGTCGAAGTGCTAATTTAACATGTTTTTCCCCATGCTGTATGTTAAATGAACATTCCTGACAAATTAGTACAATTGATAAATTGATATTATCCAGTTTTTGAGTAAAATGTCAACAGCTCTGAATATTAAAACTTGGTCAAAATAGTCTGCCCATCATAATTACATCATAAACAGAGTGTATTTATGTACTAATCAACTGTAATCCATCACCTTCCTGCAATTCAGCCACTACTGCCTTGAATTCATACTGGTAATAGCGGCATTATTGCCGGGTGGTGATGTCAAATCATATGAATACAATTTCTGCAAGTTTCCTGGATTTGTGCTAAGTGTAATGAGATTGTATGTTATTGTAAAGTTGGTTTTGTGGCATGCAAGGAATTTCAGCACAGTGTAATGTACACTTGTCACCAAATATCAATAAATGAGAACTTTTTATGAAAATGTAAAACCTGAATACAAGATCGCTTGTTTGTTTTTTCTTTTTGTCAGGTTTGTACTATAGGTTTTTGACCCTTGTTACAACCGTGTGCATTCTCTCATGAATCCCCCCCACCCCCACCACACACACACACACACAAAGTTGTTGCCCCTGAATGAACCCATGGTAATGTGTTGAATACTGTTAGTGAAATGTGTTTTGTTTGTTTTTAGCATAATAGTAGCAAGCTATTTGTTACAACCCCCCCCCCCCCAAGTTTTCAGCAACCTTATGTGCTGTCGTAGAATTTGGTACACAGAATGCTTATGTTATCCAATACAATGCTTATTCAAATTTTGAATATCAAATTATTGTTTTGCAGTATTTGCTAATCATGCATTTGTATGACAAAATCTTATTCTCTATACATTGATATATACAGTGGAACCTCATAGTAACCAGGGCCTTTGGACCATAAAAATCATCTTGTTACATGTATATCAGGTTTCTCCCTAAATTAGGGTGATTAAACATACAAGTACACAGACCTGGGACCAGCAAAATTACCTTGTTATAACAGGATTTTGTTATATCCGATCTCTTTAAAACGATGATCTACTGTATCAGAAAAAAAAACGTGATTAATTTGGGGGAAAATTCTTATGTATTTTTTTGTCTGTCAAACAACTAAAAATGCAATAGAAATATATACACGACAATGTAGAATTTGCCAAATTTGACTAGCATGGGACAACAATTTATATTGGAAGACCGGTACTGTTGATGTGATTAACAAGTACAGGGAAACCTCGTTATTACGAGGACCTAAAAACCATGACTATCACCTTGTTATATCGGGTTTCTCATTATATCAGGGTGAAAAAACAAAGACAGAGTTTGGACCTGCAGAATCACCTTGTTGTGAGAGTTTTTTTATATCCGAGTTCTTTATAACGAGGTTCCACTGTATTTGGTATCAAAATATGCAGGAAGGATGAATATGTTGAATCTCTGCAGTCCTACATCATGATGGGAAATATTTTGCTGTACAAAAAAATACACAAAGCAGTACCATGTCACAGTATATCTTGCAGTGATTCAATACTTTATTATAATAATCAGTATTTACAATTTCAGTTACATATAATATACACAACTAGGCTGCATCCAAATACAGTACAGTAATCTATAAAATCAATTTGGTTTAATTATACATATGGCAACAATGACACTACAAGAAATTTGTAATTATAATGCCACATACACTCAACAAAAAAGTAACTAACCCCTTTTTCAAACTACCATAACTTTTTAATGAAATAAGTCTCAGAAAAATAATTTGGCAGGAACATTTCTACATTCATTGACTACTACCTGTGTGAAAATAAGATTAATCCGTAAAGCCATGCATGAGTGAGCATGCATTAAAGGCAAAAATGCCACTTTTCAAAAGTCACAGGAGACATCTCTTATGCCAAAATAATGGTAAATAATGGAATTTTTTGCTTTATTTATAAAGTGTGCTCACTGAACCATGACATGGTTACAACCTCTTATGTTCGTCCAACATATCCGATTTCAATTTTTTCAATAAACTTAATGGATTTTACAATTTCAAAATTGAGGAAGGATGGGATTTTTTAAGTTGAGCTCACTGTAGAGTAAAATATGCGAAAACTGCAAAAAGAAGTGTAAGGGGGTCAAACGATAGATGATTAACATATAGTGCTTAATCATTCAACCGAAACAGAATTTGTCAAAATCCTGCATCAAAAATCCCTCAAAATGACCCTTGTGACTTTTGAAAAGTGACATTTTTGCCTTTAATACGTGCTCACTCATGCATGACTTGACGGATCAATCACATTTTCCCACAGAGGTTAGTCAATTAGTGTAGGAACACCCTTGCCAATTTTCTTTGCTCAAAACCGTTTCGTTATAAAGTTATGGAATATTGAAAAAGGGGGTAGTTACTTTTTTTGTTGTGTTTATTTTGAATTATTCATTCACACATCACAATATTTTATATCACTAATTTGGATTTCTCAGAAGCTTGGATTTTCTTGAGGCTGTTGTTCTCAATATGATATAAATCTGAATATCACAGGTAATGAGCAATTGGCAAAGGACGAGAAAATTCTGGTAAAAGAAGACATAAATATGACATTTTCTTTTTGGAATTGATGAATAGCAAAACAAAAGACTAATAAAAATATTCCAAACCAAGTCGATGAGGTTTATAAAACCTAGACAAACGGAGGCAGACAATGGTCCAAAATTTGAAGTTCTTTAAATGTAAAACTTTACCTCAATTCATTTTTTCCAGAATAAACAGGAACATAAAATAGTTTCACATATTGTTGGTAAACAATAGTAATTGCACATTTCTAATTAGGGCAAAACAATTTGGTTTCTAATAAACGCAATGACAAAATTATTAATATTTAATTTTTGGAAGGGAAACTTGTTATTTTTCAATGTGGAAAACTCACTGAAACTCCTTTTGCTGAAAATGAAATGAATTAATGAGACTAACACAAATGGATAAAGTAAGTTTGCTTCTGCACCATGCCATATTCTTTCCTGAAACAGCTATGAAATAAGTTGTACAATAATATGACATAATATATATCTACTTGAATTGTTCCTGGTATTTACATGTTCACATATGTATAGAACTATTGAACATTAATAACCTATGATACAATTATACCACAGTGAAAACTGAGAATACAACACAAGAGTCGAGGATAATTCTGTACATCAAACAAATGATCAACAACATGATTTTCCATGGTTTAATTTGTGGTTTTACCTATATTACATATATAACATACAAGTATATACAGAATCAAACATTCTTGAGTAAAAAATAATTACATATTTTGTTCCAATGCATTATCGTATACTTAATAAGGTGATTTATTAAAGAAAGGGCAATACCATAAACCTTGGTAAATGCAGTTGCAGTTATCAATTTTCATTTTTTTTTTATTATGTTGCTTTAACACTAATTAATTTCTTAGGTGTATGTGTGATCAGTATTGCAAACAACATGATTATGAAAAAGAAACTTGATACATAGATACACAATGTAAATTTTTCATAAATAGTATACTAAATAGGTAAGAGCATTTCTGACAGTTGTAACACTTCATATGTAGTGATTCTTGTTGGGCAGATTACATGCAAGAGTTTGAAGTAAAAATTGAATTACAGCCCTAAAATACAGCAACTACAATACATGTGTATCATATACAGTAGACTCTAGCTATGAAGATAAAATCTTGTTATAACAAAGATATTTTTCCAGTCCCAAAATTGAAATTTCTTTGTATTTTATTGTTCTTGTAACCCCGATATAACAACACTTTGGTAAAACTAAGTAATTTCCCTAGTACTAAGGGATTTGTTATAACAAGGGCCTACTGTAATACAACATAACAGACAGACTTGATATACTCCAAGCATAAACTATCCTGTACTGTCAAATACAGTGTAAACAACAGACTTGCACAAGAAACTTGTCAGTTTCTGGAAAAGGGATTTTTATCATAATGTACACAGCAACTCCATTCCTCCCCCTTATCCTGGGAATTATTTCATGAAACGTACAATGAATTTTAGCTAATATCGTTCATGCAATCTTTCTAAACAAAGGTTGTCATGAAGCTAATCTGACAAGGGGCTTATGCAGTAACTTTTTGAAACTTGATTAAATAGAAAATGATGACAAAATATGAGTGATACAACATACTAAACGATTCAGAAATACATAGATGAAATATTTTATTTATTTATTTTCTTTTCAACAAAAGCAAAAATATGCTGACTACAAATCTGGTTTAACTCGAAATAGAAAATAAATATCTATATAGAATAGAAAGAAAATCAAGAGCCAATGTATTAACAAAATTAAAAGTTAAGTATACTCTCACTCAATAAATTTTAAACCGAAGTGTTAGTTTTGGGATTTTTGTTATTTGACAAGCTTTATGCCCAAAGTCATAACACCTGCAATAATAGATTTTGAATGTCTTTTAGTTTTTTTTAATTAGTTAATGAAAATCTCGGGGGGGGGGGGGGGGGGGGGGGGGACCCCGAGATTTTCGACTATATTTTTTATTATAGCATCCAAAGGGTAAAAAGGCTTTAAAAGTTACATGTAAAATATAGCTGAAATTCGGGGGTCATTAATTATTAATAAAAAACTAAAGAGCAAAAGAAGGTTATAATGAGTTTATACCTATCTGAAAGAGGCAGAGTCTGCTCTTTCAGATTGAGTATAAACATGCAACTTAAAGCCTTTTTAACCTTTGGATGCTATAATATAAAATATAGTTGAATCTCGGTCCCCCCGCGGCCACAATTTTTCATTAACTAATAAAAAAAAACTAAAGTACAAATTCAGAACTTTATTGCAGGTATGCCTTTGGGGCATAAACTTTCCAAATAACAAAAATGCTTTAATATTAAATGTGTTCTGGTTTTACTCTATAGAATCATACAAAACAATACAATGAAATGATATTACTTAAAGATTTGTACATGATTGTAATTAAGTCTGAATAGCCTGGGACATTTTTTCACACACATTTACTGTGTCATATTAAAACAATGGTAGAGAATGCAAAGTGTAAAGAATACATATAACAAATTAAGTTCTGCAGAAAAGTTGTGAACAAAGAATGATATTTAATGTGAGCAATTATAAAATTCTACATGCGGTGTTCTCAACACCACATAAATTATCACAACTCTTGGAAAAACCATGAAATAAACAATTTTTTCCACAAACAGAAGCATCTTGTCGTTAGTCAAAGAGATAAACTTGTATTACAATTATTAAGGTTTATTACTGATTAATCTATCAAATGTTAACTTCTATCAAACTTCATTCCGAGATTTTCATACGTTAAACACAAGGGAGATCCAGTTCTGGGAAATAAATAATAAAACACATAATTCAGAACTCATAGTGTGCAACTGCTTATCTCATGACAGAGAAGTTTTAATTAAATATGAGCATCATATGATGAAGGTCGTCGTCATCATCATCATCATCATCATCATCATCATCATCATCATCATCATCATCACCATCCCTACTAGTACAGTCATGGACAAAAGTTTGGAATATTGTTATTTTTATTTCTTTGCATAGCCCTGTTTTAAAATGCAGATTTCTGATGATCAATGATCAATCACCCATACAGAACAGATCACAGGGGTTTCGCATGGTCTTAGCTACCATTCCACACCACACATCACATAATGCAGGACAATGGCTTCAATTGGTAGAAAATAAACATATTCCATAATACCTTTGTCCAGGAGTGTATCATATCTCCTGCACAATATGGAAGAAAACAATACACTTGGAGTCTTTTAAAAAGCTGCACAAACTGTAACAAATCTTTTCATTTTGTTACTTTGAGAAAACTGCTAAATCTGGTACTTTCTAATGAGATGACAAGTTGGCAAAGGAGTAGCATCTTTTTAAACGACGGGGTCTCCCGAAGACCGGTCCTCCAGCTGGACACTGCTGGGCGTTGACAGGAGATGCCTCTGGCTGTTGGCACTGCTGGCCACGCTGGCCTCGCGAGGCGTGCTGAGAGCCGAGGGCGTGTCACAGACGGGTGTCCCGGGGAGATCGATGTCAACGGTGGTCATGCCTGCCCCGCTCAACTGGGAGACGCAGTCCGGCGTTCTGGTTTCGGTCTCCAGGAAGACGCTGGCTGCTGGTCCGGTGGAAGCAGTGTCGTGGGCAAGATCTAGGACGAAAGTAAGGGGAAAATGTTTTAGACAGATGACCAGAGAGAAAGTACAGGCAGGAAAGGATGGATTTCAACTTCTTTCTTTCAATTTCTCATGAACCATGCCAAGCACTACACACTGGAAAGGTGAAACCTTCCATTTTCTTTAATATCGTTCATTTACCACTCCTGCTTAAAGTATCTGGACCTGTTTCGGTCAGAGTCAGCGTGATGAATTCTAGGCTTAGGTTTGCTGTAATGATCGACAACTTGACAAGGCTGTGGTGAGCTAACCTGTCCACCCCTCCCCCCCCCCCACCCCTTGCTGGTAACCTAGATCAAGCCTCCATATCTTCCTGCAGTCAGGGTCAATGTGAACAAACTGGGTCCCCCACCCCAACACCAAGCGCCTACGCTGGATATACCTTGGTTTTATACCTCTTGCCTCTAAACCTTTTCTTGTTGAGGTTAATGTGAGATGTTCCAGTGATGGAATCAAATTCGCAGGGTTAGCAAGTTGATAGAGTGTAGTTAGCTGATCTGGCCACTCCGCCCCCCCCCCCCCCCCCAAATTGTAGATACACCCATACATCAAGCCTTTGTACATTCTGCTGTTGTGGTCAACATGATATATTCCAGGCTTCAGTTCTGATTCCGGAGAAGCCTTTGCCAAGTAGGCTTTCCCATCCTCCTTTCGCACTAACCCTGCTTGATAACACCCTTCTTAACAAATCTTCTGGGCTCCACGCACCCCTTGATGATACACCACTGTTTCGAGCCTCATATTCGTTTCCTCCCCAAACCACACCATGACTGTTACACCTTGATTCAAACGCGCTGTACCTCTCTATCAGGTCACATGAATGTCAGCGAGGTGGGTTCAGATTCCAGGATAGTAAGCATATGCCACAACTGTCCACCTGCCTTTTCCAACCCTGCTTGGTCCGCCCCTTGTTCAAGCTCATACTTCTGCCCCCTCCCCCCCACTACACAACAACCAGCCCATCCTGACTAAAGACTACAGTCCTGTTTCAAAGCATTTTGCTTCTCTCTAGGATCAACCATGAGAATTTCAGACTTGGGTTTAGATTCGAGGCAAGACTCGTCCTCATGGGCTGTGATTGGTTAACTGACCCCCACCCCTTCACTCTGCTAACGATCTCAACTTCTGGGCTCACTCCCCCACACACTCCTGACTGTATACACCACTGGTTTAAACCTCTTTACCTTCTCTGTCAGGGTCACCGTGATATGTTCCAGGCTTGGGTTCAGATTCCAAGGTCAGGACCTCGACGGGGCTATGGTCAACCGATCTGTCCACCCTGTCATTCACGTCCTTGATGACCTCAGGGATGGTCGCCTCCACTGTCTCATCCTCCGCAATCGGCACGGGGTCCACGATGGCAGCAGCACCCTAACACAGTGGAATGGGGCAAATTCATAAGTACTGGAAATCATTAAGTGTAGTGAAGCAATTACATGATCCCAAATTAAAGTAGAAACTATTAAAATGGCAAATCTAAAGGCCCTGTCACACCTTGACAATTTAGCCAGCATATGTTAACCTATCAAATTTTCTGTAAAACGCTGCCATGCGCTGAACTTTGAATGTTACTTTTCAATTGGGGGCGTATGCAAAGCGTATTCATGACGAGTTGGACGTATAGATAATGTATAAGTAGCTCATAAAGAACTTTTTGATAACTTATACCAAGGAATGTCTAATGTGTTGCCGGCGTTCATAACTTGTGAAAATGCATTTACTCCTTGTTGTGATTTTATGTACCAAACTGTTATATTCTTTGGTTTTCATGAAATGAAAGTGAAAGGAAATGAGAGAAGTGTATAATTCTTATGTGCAAAAGAATGAAAAATTAATACTGGGAGATAATGGCCAATTTATAAAATACTGGTCACTGGATAAGTAAGTTTGGACTCTACTGGAAACTGTATGGTGAAGTGTATGATCCGAAGTAAGAGTGACAACTGGCAAAATATCCTAGATATATGTTTCATACAGATTTATCACCTATTTACAATATACAATCAATACTTTGTAAGGGGAGAGATATTCTAGTTTAAAACTTTCTGTTTAGAGTAAGACTTCTCATTACAGATGTGAACATAATAACTTTGAACACTGCATTTTTATGTACCAATCTCTAGTTAGATCAAATGTGAGAGAAATGGTTTGGTGTGCAAATCAAAACACAGCCATTAATTAAAAAACTGTTCTTTACCAAGTTCTCAATGGAGACTGGTGCTGTGGTCTTCTGCGGCGTCTGTGGGAATATGCTGTTGACCACAGGAATGTCTGACTTGTCGTCACCCTTTTGACCAGCCTTGGTGGATTTCGACTCCCTCTTGTCACCGAGGTCCACTCGGAGTTCGTTCTTCTCGTTCACCTCCTGGTACATGTTAGCCTCTGCTGTGGGGCCACCGCCACGGCTGCGCAACGAGGCCAGCGAACTTGTACGGCTTTTCCTGTCATTGAGATGAGAGGATAAATCAGTAAAATCTCTGGAATTTTAAAGCCAGAGTACAGTTTTGGTCCATTTTTCATCAATCTTTCGAAAAGTATGGTATCGTCAAAAAACAACATCAAAACCGCAACAACGTAATTACAAACTGTTTACAGTGAAATATTGTAATTATATTTTTAAATAATCAGCAGACAAAATTTCAGGAGGTCCTCATCATTTCTAACTTTAAGTAACTATACAATCAAATAGAAAACTGGAATACCTGTTGATCACACAGCAGCGTAGGAAAAACACTGGGGCTGAGGGCGATTTAGCCCCTCAAATTAACAAAATACCCCTCTAAAATCACAAAACAGCCATCAATTTTCCTCTTAGGGTTCAATGTATAACATACTAAAATCACTAAATTGGGCTTAAAAGTAGCCCTGAAACATAAAATTTGATTTTTTTTGCCCTGTCACACAGTTTAAAATGAAAGAGGCAGGGTATACATGGACAAATCTACCATGGCTAGAGGAAGACAGGCTAAATTTATAATCAGAGTGGGGTCGGTAACTTACTTCTTCTTTCTTGATCTTCCTTCCGCAGTGCCAGAGCGAGATAATGACTCTGACCCTGCCACAGCCCCTCCTGAAAAATGATTATGATATAGATAAGAATGTTGATTATTGTTTGAATAACATTCCTCTGTATGTCATTTCTGAACACTTTTATAAGGGATCCAGATTTCATAAATTTGGCTTACAGACTTGCATTAGAAATAAGAATTTAAATTCTTCATATATCAAACATCCCTATTCCAAAATATGAACTCAAAATGAACTCATAAATCACATTGTGACAAGTTTTTCTACTTTAAAATCATCTTGCATTTATGGAATACATGTTATCTATTAAAGGTTAGTGACATGATTGGGAACACTCGAATATGCCTCAAGAACCAAATGAATTGAAATACATACCAACTATACACCAGCTGGAGTGGATCTTCCAGCTGGAAGGATTTGTCTCTAATTTGTTTAAGGAAAATCAAGCATGAACATTATTTCTATCAGGGCACAATAAAAATAGGACCCATACAGAGCCACAAAGCAGGTTTGCCAGCCACGAGGGATATTGACATTAGTTATTTTAGAATGAGTCAACGTTTGACTACAAGATTTTCACAGGAGAATCCTTGCATAGTGCACTTGATTCTACAGTAGTTTCAGCCCAAGTTGAGGACTACCCTCAATCATGTCATTTACCTATAAAAGTACAAACGCACAGCCAATTAATGCACTTATAATAACATCAGATATATCTGAAAACGAGTATCATGGTAAAAACAAAGAAAAAATCGCTCAGCAATCAAGAGTACATATGAGCAAAATCACATTTTGTGTCCAGTTCTTGTAATATATTTGCAAAGCAATTTGGATTTTTTTTTTTTTAAATCCTTGATAAATTACCATCAAAATGTCTTCACTAAATATGATATCAAATTGGAAACTGAATAAATCCTACCTTCTGCACCCTGTACACTGTGCTTGCTGGGACCATTCAAGGCTTCTCCAAGTGGAATAGCTTCATAGCCAGCTGGTACGTTCTCTTGACTCATCTGAGGAACGAGAGAAAAGTGCCAAAATTTTCAAACATCTATAATGGCATTCACAGCCCCAGGCTTATTTTCAACTTGATATGAACATTACCACTGCAACTGTAATCAGTTGATGTTGAGTTGTAAATGTGAACATGATATTATTATAATTGTTAAATACAATAAAAGCCTGTAAAGAAAGAACATTAGTAAAATGGAAATGTCCTAGAAAGACTAGAGATTTTTGTTTTCAGGTTCGTATACTTGTGCATATCTCTTATGCGAAGTTGATAGGGAGTGATGTATAGATGGATGTACCTTGCATAGATGTCCTTTACCCCTTATTGTACTGAGCTATTTCGAACACCTGTCTGACTTAATATCAGTAGGTTTCGGGTTCAAGTCCCATTGGGTCACTGTTTTTTTATGAGTAATTAACAACAAATAGATCACACATTTGATCTTATTTATCATTAATTTTATAATACAGAGATGAAGAGCAAACATGTTCTGCATCATAAATTCTCTCTGCAAACCTTTCACTCACTGATACAATTTGTTCCTACTGGGGGCTTATGAAATATTAATGAGCTCAGCCGAAAGGAATGATTCCGCACTGCTGTTATCCAGCATAGCCTGGTGGTAGTGTCGCTAACCAAATATAAGTAAGTTTCAGGTTCAAGTCCCTTTGGGACACTCTTGTTTCTGAGTTATTGACAATAAACATATCAGAGATTTGATCTAATTTGTCATTTATTTGATAATACAGAGATGAACAGCAAACATGCTCTGCATTACTTCAGTTACCAAACAGAAACCGGTTAACTACCAGTAGCTATTTTCACATTAAATGAGCTATGTGTTTTTACCTTTGATCTACATACTCCGAAATTGAACTTTGGCTGTATTTTGCTGTCATGTACGTTCATACCAAATCTCAATAAAATCCGTCAAATGACAGTTATTTAATGGAAACCAGAGTTATAGATGGACGAACAGTGGTGTTACTATATCCCCCTTCGACTTCTTTAGGCAAGGGGATAATACATAAATAAAAAAATAACAATTGCTGCATTTAAGTATGTGCATTCCTTATACTAAGGGACTCACCGAACTCTCCTCTTCATCATGTACTGGGCCATTCCCTGTCACTTTACGAAGAGCTCTGATTTGAAGCAAGGCACGAAACGCTGACCAAGAAAGAGAAATAAGAACAGATAAGTAAATTATGAGGTATGGTATAATTCATTGATACATGCAATTAGAATTTTTATCAATTAAACCACATTTTATTTTGTATATGCAATACTTGATTATCTTGCTTTGAGAAATATTGAATGCAATATATAACTTTAGAAAAAAAAATATGAGGAACGGAATGCAAACACCATAACAACTAGCCTCATCATTCAAATCTAACAATAGGTCAAACATCAGGGAACATTTAACAAATAATGAACATGACATAACCACAGCATCACAGAGACTTTTTTAAAATCATGTCAGACTTAAATATTTTGCGAAATTTTGAAAGAAGCATCCTTGATTTACTTATATGAGGAAAAGTACGATCAGTTTTGTGTTGCAAAGCAGGAGGATATTACTGTAAGTACAAGTTGATACTATGCCTATCAAATAAAAAGTTCCAAAAATTATGAGAAATGCAGTATTTTTCAGGGGAGAGTGTGCTGTAGCCAGAATTCCACCATAGCTTCTGGAAAAGCACATAACATCCCTGAACTCACCTATGTCAAATCTGAAATTCATTTAGATTAATATACGTTGTTTCACACAAAACTTTAAATTACACGGAATGAATGTTATTTTGTTTCAAACAAGAAGTATCCACATACATTTAGTTATTTTGAAGTGATAACAGTCATTTTGATTGCTACTACTTTGAAAAAAGCAACAATTTATGGAACAGTTTAATTTCTAGCTCAATATTTTGA
>JZLH01S0056706.1:25310-36833 GCA_001188425.1 Eucidaris tribuloides | reverse complement strand
AATTTCCAAAGTTAATGAAAACGGTGTTAATTTATCAAAATGAATGAAAATTCATTGAACAAAAAAAATGTTTATAATTTATTGTATTACCAATGCTTACTGCAAGATGTAGTTAAATTAATGAAATAATGATGTAAGTAATATTTGTGAAAAAAAACAATTTTTAAGTAATTGCGTTTGATGTAGGCCTATTGTATAAATTGTAGTCAAAAATATTTTTTCGTTGCCAAAAAAAATCACTGAATTGATTGCCATAAACTCACATGCGGATTTACTGAAATAATCGATCAAAATGCGATTAAATTAAGAATTTGAAATATATATCTGGATTCTTTGCAGCAGAATAACTATTATAATCAATCAGATACTACGGTTGTTTATTTATAGCAAGTGGACTCTAAACGAAGTGTGTTCATTATAATTTAGATCGACCTAATTAGGTCTTTCAAGTCGTACGTGCTTTCTTCAAGGTAAGACCGCAGAGGCTCCATTAATACAATCTGCAAACCGCTCACAAGGAAAATCTTCGGAACCTGATCAAAGTTAAGCCTTCCATACTACCGAAATGCGTACACAATTAGAAATGTATGAAGTGTTGCTTTATGATACATGTCTATATATACCATACGTCGACAGCCTTGTGTACCTATCTAATTACGTGATTATATATCTAATCAAATTTCGTTAATCAAATTAGACGGGGTGAAAAGTACGCCGGTCATTGCGCCAGCGATCCGCGGGTGTAAGGTCTGCCGGTCGTTGCGGCCGCACGCAGCGTCCCGTAACCGTTGCTACAATTGCCACCGCGCCTAGGCGATACTGAATTACGCAGTCCAACCGAGAGTCATTGAACAACGAACATTTTCTTGAGGTTACGAATTCCTTCACTTTTTAAGGACGCATTGTGCCATTGGAAATCAGTGATGTAAGAAATATCGAATTCCCACCATAAACTGACTTTACGGCAGTTTTATTTCCCGTGAAACGTGAAAGTTTTGTATGATTTCACACACCGGGATTTTCCCATTATCTGTTTCCAAATATAGACAAATATTGTCAGTGTTTCTACTCCTCTTCCATACTGGAAATGTCTAAACAATATCAAAACATCATTCACATGAAAGATAAGTATCTGATATTGTGAGATAACAGTAATATCTGTTGAATTTAAATGTTCAATAAAGATTATTGATATGGCTTTTTTTTCAAAGTTCATTTAATCTCTCGTCTTGCAAAGCGTGTTTTTTTTTAGAAACAACTGATAAAAGGACATACGGCACGATTTTATTTCACAAACATCAAATCAAGATATTGCTGACATTATTAACCAACATTTGCCTACTAATGTTAAACATTTCCACCGGATAGACATCCTTACAACATTTTTCTTCATGATTTAGAAAATCTGCAATCATCATAATATCAACCGTTAATTGAAGGTATACTTTTACTATAATCATGATTTCATGTAGAAGATGGAAATATTATGTCGCCATCTTATAAGTTTAACTGATTTTTTTTCTGCATTCAGGTAGTAAATACAAACATTATTACCACGACGAAGATACATTTAAAGCGATATATTAATAAGGCAGTATTTTTTTTGGGGGGGGGAAGAGCAGACCATTAAAACATCTTCAAAACATTTTCAAACATTCTCAAAATTATGAAAAAACGTCGAATTGTTCGGACTTTTACAAAACAAAGAAGTGTACATAAATTTGAAACAAAGAAATCGATAATCAAACAGTATGCATTTCAAAATAGAGCGGATTAAAAAAAATAGTATTCAGAGGGGCAGTGGATGTGGTTATCGAAACTTTAAAAAAAAACGGGTATGGATATTAAAAGAGCAAGCATTAACAAAAAAAATGCGAAGTTTACAACCTGTCCAGAAAATTTGATGAAATTTGACTGGCGGGGTGAGAAGAGAGATAATTACGTGACGGGATAGACTTCCCGTGGTCTAAATTCAATTCAGGACGAAGAGAAATCGAGTTATGATGAAAATACGAATTGGCTTAGAACCTCGGCAAATCAGATGATCGCTCGCTCAAATGCTTCCAATATAATTAAAGGCGTCTTGCCTCTCCGATTTCACTCGTAAGTATTTGACAAAGTCGTGATGAAATGCGGAATTAAGAGGCAAAATGCAACTCATTCATGTGGAAAATGGCATTAAGAATGAGATAAGTCTGTAAATTGTGTCCGAGTGTTTTGGCGAAGAGTGCATCGTAAAAAGGAAGAAACGTGGGGAAAAAGAGAAAAGTTAGCGAGTTTAATTCACACTGTGCTATCAGTGAGTCGTGATGGAAAACGTAGCGTAATAACTTTAATTGGAAATTGAGATGGCAGGTCAAAGCTGCAATTTGAGGTGTACTTGGCCCACATGAATGTAGTAATTTATTATGAGTGGATAGAAGAGTGCTGTAGTGGCGGGGAGGCAGACAATTAAGAAAATTAGTTCTTACTCTGTTCTTGGTATGTATCGTTGCTGGCCTGCGGCATGTTACGCTCTATCTGCAATGGTCCGCCAATAAACAGCTCTTGTTTCATGACACGATTTTCGCAGTTTCCTCCCAGTCCCAACAAACTTCGCCGTTCGTCTTCCTGGCTATGATAATTGGGGATGCTCGGAGTAAAAGCCGCCGTCTTGCCGTTGCTAACGCTGCCTAATGAATGAGCAAAACCAGAGAGGAGAGCCTGGTGTTAGGTGGGAGCACGGAGCCGAGGAGAGACCGGGTGAGGAATGGCACGTGCGGCTACGAAATCTCCCTTTGTAGACCGCTACACATACTGCACAAAATTTCGTTGGCGTGCGATCTCTGCACGTAGACTTTAGGTCCGAGAAATCATCCAGCCCGCGACACCGCTCAAACCACACGCGACTTCTCTCAGTCCGCACACGTCATTAACACCTAGTCAACTCCCTATTGGTTAACAGCGATAGTGGGCGGGGCATGTCGACCAATCAGATTGCGAGTACAGCTCGTGCCATAGACAAACAGTTGTTTAGCTGTATTGTCCAGTGGAGTGGGTTTTCACGACTGTGAGTGCCTGAAAAGAGCGAAAAGACTCCGTTTTTGGCCCACAAGGAAACGCCTTTTCACCAAATTTCCTAAATCCAAAGTCACAGATTTCGGAGAAGAGTCATGAAATTTTTAACTTGTTTTGTCATTTACCATGGGTTGGAATAAAATAGAGAGGATTAAACCGAGGAGATAGTCTTTTGAAAAACACGTCGAGTATCCACATGACTGCCCTGGAGGTATCATTGTGACGTAATGATTTGACTTTCCAAAAGAATAAGCTCGTTCTAAGCCGGCCTTTGTAAGTACTTTATAATATAGAATCCTCTGAATTGATCACATACCATATAGATACATTACATGTAGGACATTACATTTGCTACCTTTACTCGAATTTAACCCTTTTAACCCAATAAATCAAATAAAACGCAATTTTTGACAAAAACAAAGTCGGCTGTAAAAATCTTCCAGTAGATCATTATTATTATAAGTAAACCCATACATACCGTATACGTACACACACATTAATAAATGAACACATGATAAAATCACTTCAATTTTTTATGATAGAAGTTTCTTCCTGAATATCGGGTAGTTATGATAATAACACACCAGTTTTGTAGTAACTTAAGGTTTTGACAAAATTATTGTAGTATAATTATGCCTGGGCCGCAAAGAACACACGATTACTAAACCGGGTTCACTTGGGGTGGGGTGGTGGCAAGTTTATCTCTTCTCTGTCATCCTGAGCTTGAACAGTTTGATTGGAAGTTAAGTTAGACATAGGTTGACTTTTTCCCCATCCTTACGAATTTTGCTCACTTCAAGTCATCAAAACAGAAAAAACAGGTAAAGAAATAACATTATGCCGATATACCCCCCCCCCCTCCTCCCCTTGTCATACCGCGATTTTGATTGCCTCCTGACATTTTTCATTTGCTTTGCATTCAATATTACACTGCACAATATTACAGAATTATTATCTATATATACGACCGTAATTTTGTGTTTTTCCTAACTTCCTATGTATTTTACTGCATTATACTTGATGTGCAAACAAAACACAGTCTGCAATTTGTCTTGTATTTAAAATAACGGAATCGAGTTCATACGATATATTTTTTCCTTTGGATTCGGAGAAAAAAATACCGTTTGTAGACTGAGTAAGATATAAAATTATCCCATTGAATATTTGGGTTTCATAATCCATGTTTATCTGTTCAGGTTCCTGCAAGTTAACAGCTTTAGTTCTGTACCATTACCCACTGACACAAAACTGTATTAGCGTAATTAAATTTTCGTAGGGACTCACAAATAAACAAAATAAGGTATCAAATCATTTTGATATAATTGAAAGTGAACTCATTCTTAACATAGACTGCTGTTTGATGTCTTTACATTGACGTTAAACCGAATCAACCAATTACTCTTCATTTCATTTCTTCTCTTTTCAAATGATGGCCAATCTTTAACGAATATTAACTGTTCTAACCTACATATTTGGGGGTAATAAAACCTTTTTTAGTTACATCCTTTAGAATATAAATATACTGTTATTTAAATCTGACTTTTGAATACGTGAATGCGAAAACAAAATAATAATGTGGACAAAAATCCGAGTTAGGGCGTGGCTATAAATTCACTGGATTAACGCCCTCTTGTGTTGGTTTCCGGTACTGGTCTAGTTGGTATAAAGCAGACACACAGTTTCGCTTTTATGTGTTAACAATGCACTGTGATGTATTATTGATGAAATTAGAAATATCAATATATTATGACTCTTTGTTGACACTTGATAAAAATATTTATAGTGACGCGTATTTGGGGGGAAACGGTCTATAAAACCCACGGTAGTTTGGACTGTATACATTACTGACTTTAACTGAATCTGAACTAGAAAATTTACCTCTAGAGAAATTCGTTCCCTTCGTTGACATATCAGGGAAACAAACATTAATAAATAATATATTTATCACATAAACTGATTGAATAAATTGAACTCAGTATAGAAAGATAACTATTTTAAAAATTAGAAATTAAAATATAAATGAAAAAGAGTTAATGAATAAAGACAGACAATTACGAAAAATGAAAAAGAGACATTGCAAGAGAAAGAAAAGATAAGGTAAGAAAGAAGAAAAGACAGAAGGAAAAGAAGAAAGAAATCAGAACAGATGACATTAACTTGGAGTTGTAGGGAAGTGTATATCTTTTTGTGCAAAGGAAAATGTTTATAGACACACACATCACAAAAATATAAACTATAATCTGCTTGGATTAGTGATTGCATACCGCGCGAAGCGCTACTAAACTATTAAGTATTATGTTATAAAAAATATTACATAGTGATGTATTTTTTTACACAATGCCAACCATTTCGAAGGCCACTGTAAGGACAAAATTGAACAGCTCTCCTTTTGACTGAAATAATGAAAAAAGTGCACTAATGTTTCCCACAATGCAATAGGAGCAACCTTAATTTAGTGATGAAATAAAACGGCCGTTTTTTTTTTTTTTTTTGCTTGCTTGCTTGCAGGCTGAGCATCAAAGCACTGCCAGAATACGTGCCTAGATTTTTAAGACTAACTTTTTACCACCTCTATGTGGTTGAATTGCCTCTCGGCAGTGGGTCTAAACGAGTGATAATTTCCCAACAAGTTATCTTATGCAAACCCCAATCTCCTTAATTTTCCCCATAAATGAGCGTTAGCAGGACTAACATTCTTTTATGTTCACATATAATAATACTAATCTACCAATGGTTGTAAGTCTGAACATTATGAACAACGCCTGTAGTATGTCAAACTAGAAAACAAGATGAACCGGTCAGCCGACAGACGTTGTTACCATGACAACCATACTTCATTTTGTTACACACAAGGGTCAAGTGTATTGCAGACGTACCGTATTACATTCCCATTGTCACCGTTCCCATGTTTTTCAGGGCGAGAAAGGAATAGAGAACAGGCTGGATTTGGAAGACGGGTATGTAATTCCCCTCGAGATTTTCATGGTTGATCCTACCATGCGAGTCAGGCATGTGATTCGATACGTGGAACAGTCCGAGCATCGAGTTAAACACACCGACTGTAAATTGACAAAAGTCTGATTAAAGTGTCAGGAACAATTTCTTTCCATCGATTTTCCTGCAGTGCGATGCACGCGCCCTTACGTAAAAACCTGCACACATAATGTAGCGCGCACATGCACAGACATACGCAGCAGGCACGCGCGTGCACAGATGACAAAGTTGAAACGCAAAACCATATACAGTGATCTTATGCATGCGTTTAATAGTCGGAATAAACTCTGGTCGGAGAATGAGATAAACACGCACAGGGCAATAGACGGAGTAACGATGGTTTAATCAGGCTGGTTTAACCATATCGTGGGTTAACAGAGTGCGATTGAAACGAGTTTCGTAATTAGAGGTAGCCCCTTTCATATAGAGTGAAACATGTTCTGTTAGTTAATAAAATAAAATCATTCAAACAAACAATGTGAAGTTAAAGGCATTGTATAACAATGTTTCCAGTTTAAAAAAATCTGAGCTACATGCCGGGCTACATGATTCCCCATGCTACTAGTGTCTTTGATATGGTCTAAAAATGAAGCCCTGAAAAATTGCAGTGTAACAATCATTAAGTGCTTTAAAAAAAAGTGAACATCATTGAGAGACCATTCCAGCTTTTCTCCATAGACTGCTGTATTGCAGAATTTCTTATCGGCTGATATAAAATTAATGTGCCAATTTGTATCTGCACTATTGTACTAGTGACAGCATAACATGTCCAAACTTTTGTGTTCTAGGGTGTTTATTTGTCCATTCAAACACTGTCAGATATGTCAGATAGAAAAGTTCGACAATTGTTTAAAATGGGTCTTCCACAGTGTTTTAGTAGTCTTTAAGGGATTTATTTTATTTTTTTTGTAGCTCATTATCGAAGTATCAAGTTTATCACTATGAATTGTGACAATGAACCTTTTATTTGTTAGTTATTCTTGTTATCATCATCATAAAATCTTATCAATCGTAGACGTATATTGACGAAAGTATGATACACAAAATTAGAAAGTTGGTATATAATGATAAAAATGTCCGCCTTGAACTATTTAACATAACAATGTCAGAATTGTGAGCTTTGGTATTTGTTCCTGTGTCGTCGTGTCAATGCCGGTAACCAGTGATGGCCTGGTGGTATTGTCGCAGCCCGGAAAGCTGTAGATGACGGGTTCGAATTCTGGTTCATTTTTTCTGACATGTTTGTTAAAAATTCAGCAGTTGCGTTCTAAACATACAGAGAGAGAGACAAATGAAAAATCCATTACATCGTATTTTCGCCTCTCTGAATAATCCCTTTCATTCATTCAGTTAGTACATACTTGATAAATGATCATACTTACGATAAGTATTTATATTATGTGTGTACTGTGGTGGTGATGATGATGATGATGATGATGATGATGATGATGATGATGATGATGATGATGATGACGATGACGACGACGATAACGACGACGACGATGATGATTTATTTTTGTTTGTTTATCTGTATGTTTGTTTACTTATAAACACTGGTTGTCCTGGATGAATATCCTTTTCATCAATCACGATGAAGTATTCTCATAATGATATCCTAAACTACCGACGACATATTCACTTTTCCACGAATAATCACCCCTTGCTGTTTGCAGTCCACGTAGTATTATTTTTTCGCGTTTATTTTCACAAGAAAAGGACACATCATGTTCATGACTCATAAACTCTGTGGTAATGATTCCTCGCTCGTTTTTTTTTTTGAGCAGCATTATTTCTCCCCACCCTCCCAGTTCCTCAAGCTTGTTACATTTCTGATTCACGACTGTAAAGCAAGCAAACAATTTGCCTTATTTGATGCCAAATTTGTGGTGCATACCTGTATGTGTATGTTAGGGTATGTGAACCATTTTTGTCTATGTGTTTCCATCCAATTATTAGATTATTTCTTTCTTTCTTTTTCATCATTTTCCTCCACTTTCGTTTGTCTTTTCTTCTTTAATCCTTTTCCCCTTTTCCTTCCTTGTTATCTTACTCTTTTAATTTATTTTTCTCTTCTTTAATAAACCTTCTCTCTTCTTTCTGTAATTTTCCTTCTTTACTTCCCACTTTCTTTTCTTCCTTCTCTTTTTCCCTCCTCGCTGTTTTTCCTTCTTTTCCGTCTTTTTCCTACTCTTTTTCTTCTTTTCTTTTCCTTTGCAAGAAGTAGAACTCTTGTATCCGGGGACGATAAAAATAAGCCCCCATAGAGAGCCACACAGCAGGTTTCCGTGCTATGAGTGATATTGACATTGTTTATTTTAGAATGAGTCAACGTTTGATTACAAGATTTTCACAGGAGAATTCTTGCATAGTTTACTTGATTCTAGAGTAGTTTCAGTCCAAGTTGAGGACTACCCCCAATCATGCCATTTACCTTTAAGAGGCCTATACTCTACCCACGAGTGATCGCACCATGCAATATCAACACTACGTGTGCAGACATTTCAAGAAACGAAATCTCTGTCTTCTACCTCCATGAAAATACTGACAGCCTATGAGAAACAGAGCAGGGTCTTGGGGGGAGGAAAGCAGATAGAAATTAAAAGTGCGCCATTTCCAATGTCCAATTCATCTGCATGTGTAGGCATAACCGCGTATAGTCTGCCTACAAGTACCGTACTCTTGAAAACACTGATCAGGACTAAAGCCCGTCAATAGAATTGCACAAATTGGTGAAAGCACATGCATCGAGCACGTTAAACAGTTAGTTTTGGGGTAAAGACTCTGTGCGTTGTAGTTGTTGTTTTTAAATCAGAAATATTAAATCTTTAAGAATTTTCATACATGAAACAAATTATGATCATTAGTTAGATAAGATAGATTAGCAAAATTACACAATTCAAATTAAGTGGGTGATTAACTAGAACAGGAAAATGCTATAATCTTAGTGCTAAGTGTAGTATGTTGCAAATTATATTTGTGAGGATTAATTCAAAATCTGAAATCTTTGAAATCTAAGTTATTTTAAAGAATAATTTCGGATATACACTCATGCTCATAATTACGGAATATTTTGTTGATACTTAAGTTCTTTCTCCTATATCGTCCATAATTTTCAAGACAAGTGTTATTTCCAAAAACGCAGTATGTGAAACAATTTTTGGATTCAGTGAGATGACTAAATTAAACATACATACGTTTGAGCGCCAATACAAATCCAAAAGGATAAAAATAAGCGAAAGCAGACCGGCGCGGCAAGACTGGTAGAAATAAAAAAATATATATTTATTTTTTTTTAAATCCACAAGAATAATTGAAAGTATGAATTAGAGTAATTTAAAAAAAACACCCCAAAACTGATTAATTTTTATCTAATTTCACTTATCATTAAATTAACATCAGAATTTGCTGTTACAAGTCTAATAACGCGCGTAACCACTATGTGACTCAACAACAACAATACCGCCATTTATAAACACAGGTTTTAGTGTCGAGTCGGACGCTACAAAATGCTTATCATTCCTGAAATTCTTAGATCATAATTTTTCACCTGGGGTGAGCAAATATTAATCGCAGATGTACCGTTCACGGAAAAATTGCAACTTCTAAAATGTTTCTAAAATATTCCATAATTATGTGCATGAGTGTAGTTATAGAAAACATAATTTCACATGTATTTATAAGTGCACGAATGATTTCAAAGGGGAAAATGGAACAAACTTTTGCATGATATCCCTTTAACGAATAATGAGGTGTGCCTGCGATTTAAAATGTACAGTTATGCAGGATGAAGAAGAACTGTAGATGTCTTCAGTGTCATCCCAACTTGTCATCACTTCTTGCTAGTGCTGCCACCGGCTGCATGTCGACAGACACGACTCTTAATTGCAAAAATTCGCTTGGTACGGAGATCTTTTTAAGTATGTACACGCAGTCTTATAGGAGCAACTGCATGGCTCTGCAAAGCAGTATACGGTTTCAGCGAAATCCGGACGCCATTTTCCAAGGATGTTGTTCAGATGCAGATTAAAACGGAAACTATATACAGAATAATTCCACTTCCAGCGGTAAAAAAAGAAAAGCACTAATTGGTACGCGATTAAACCGAACATCTGATTATTTTGCGCTCCGATGAGGCAAGCCGTAACCATAGCAACGGACGGGTTGTGTGCATCATGATGTGTAGGAAAATGGAGCGGTACTGCATAGGCCAAATTAAGGTTTTAAAGGAACCTTCCAGGCATTTGGGGGCGATTTTTGTTGGGTCTATTTCGGGTGCGAAAGAATTCCGGCAACATTTGTCTACGTAAAAAATTATTGTACTTCAGAAAGTTAACCAAATGATATATTGGGCTCTAAAATAAGCCTGTATATTTGAATAACATCATGAGTGCGGAGTATGTGTATAATGAGGAGGGTAATGAAAGTATTATTTATAAATTAAAAACTTTACTTTTATGAATGCTACTTTTCGGAGAGACCCCCTCCTTCGTCTGGCAATGATACCGGCGTATACTGATACAGCTCACTACCAAGACGCCGGTATCATTGCAACATGAATGAGAGGGTCTCTCCGAAACGTAGCATTTAAAAAGAGCAAGTCCAGTTATTTAATTTATAAATAATACTTTCATTTCTGTTCGACTGGATAATTAATAACTTTCACCAAGATTATGAGGAAGGAACTTTTGCCTCGAAAGATCAGAAACAATCCTGTAGGATTTGTGTGGCATTCAGCTGGCAAAAAAAACACTACTAGACAATATTAAGTTCGTTAATGTCGATAAGATGTGTTTATATTGTACGCGATGATTTGTTTCACACAATGCCAATAAAAAATCTGCCATGTAAAATTTGTTTTATAGCATAGGGTGTAAAGTCTTTTTTTTTAATTGTTTGTCATTGACAATGGGTGAAATATTATATACCTAAAAATGAAAATAAATGATAACTTATGCCTCATAGTTAGGAAGCTATATTAAGTACAAAGTTTACAAGTTGGCATTGACGCAAGTATAATTGGATTGATTGATTGATTGATTGATTGATTGATTGATTGATTGATTGATTGATTGATTGATTGATTGATTGATTGATTGATTGATTGATTGATTGATTGATTGATCAATCGATCGATTTGTTTCCATCGATTGAGATATAAGGGAAAATTCGTACCACAATTGTATATGTACTTCTACCAAACTTACTGAAACATCACGTGATTAGGATTCTAATCAGGTGTAACGCTGTTGGGAACAATTTCGTTAATTAGAACGAGCTTTTGTAAGAAAGGAAAGAAGAGAAAGGACACACAGCTTGAAATACCAATGTGACCTTCGTGTAACAAGTGGTAGAGAATGAACGAGACTTGAATTAGTCCTAAATGCGAAAAAAAATCCAGAAAAAGATACCAAAGAAATCAACGAATAGCTAATGCTAAAAGATACCATTCGTTGATTAGCTTGCTCATTGCTA
>JZLH01S0056706.1:0-20703 GCA_001188425.1 Eucidaris tribuloides | reverse complement strand
TCTCCGAATATAAGGCAAATATCAACCGTTTAATGCACGGGTAAAAAGAGCGCGGAATTCGTGTCTTGGGACGATATAATGCACCAGTTACACACATATCGGCTGAACAGATGCGAACTAGGGAGCGAATGTTGACATTTATGATGTGGTGTGTGATTGCAGTGGCGCTTTCGCACATCTACTGTCTGACTGTCGTTTAGCGCCAAGAGAGGTTGGGTGAATGACAAAAGCGTAAATGAAGATCCGATGCGCGAAAAAACTGACAAGAAGCTGTCACATATTTGAGTAAAAGGTGACAGGCGGTCTAGCTGACCGCATGTACCACGTGACGCGCCAATAAATAGGAACCAATGTGGCTCCAGAAAGAATGACTGTCATAATATTTCGTTTCTCTTTTTTTAAGGCAAAGTGTCAACAATACAGACTGGGACATGAATACGTCGAGTATAATTGCATCTTACGACTTGAATCTCAAGAACAATTCTTGATAATCATGGAGTTGCTCACCGATGGAACAGGAGAAAGAAAGTTGAAAATAAGCTCGAGGACAAGTCTTCGAATGCATGAGAGGCCACATCGGAAAATTTTTTGCATTTCATGTTCTAATGGAAATGATGTCCGTAAATGTTGATGGCGTTCATCCCGAGAATCCGTATATCCATCGGGAACGGTGCTCGTAATTAAAGTAAATGACATTGATTGGAGCGTAGTCCTCAACTTGCGGCCATGAAACCTACTCTAGAATCAAGTAAACTATGCAAGGCATTCTCCTGTGAAAAGCGTAGTTAAACATTGACTCATTTCTAAAAATCAACTAATGTCAGTATCTTTTTGTGCAAGGCAACCTGCTGTGTGGCCTCTCTATGGCGTTCCTTTTATCAGTGCCCCGATAAAATTGATATACAAGGATGGTCCATGCTTGATTCTCCTTAAGTAAACAAATTAGAAACAAAAATCCTTTCAGCTGGGAGATACTCCTGCCTAGTGTATAGTTGGTATATATTTAAACTTCTATTTGGTTCTTGTAGGCTATTTTCAAGTGTTCCCAATCATGTCACTAACCTTTAAAGGGCAATGACATGATTGAGAGAAATAAAAAAAAATGCCTCTCGAACCAAACTGGTTGAAAGATATACCAATGGATACACCAGCCGGAGTGTATCTCCTGGCTGGAAGGATTTGCTTGAATTTGCTTGAGCCGAATCAAGCATGTATATACGAGCATTGTGTTTCTCTCCAGCCCCGATAGAAATAGACCCATAGAAAGCCGTATATGGTAGCAATTTTGTTATCACAAGGCATAGAGATGGAAGTCATTTTAAAACGAGTCAACGTTTGAATATAAAATGTTCACAGTAAACCCTTGCACAGGTTACTTGATGCTAGAATAGTTTCACCCCAAGTTAAGGACTAGCCTCCATCATGTCATTTACCTTTAAGTATCTGACCAGTAACCACGGCATGATAAAATTTTACCACACTCTTGGTCAAAATACCACTTTATGTGAAATAAATTCTTAGAAAAAATAAATAAGCCTAATTAAGCCAGGATTTACATTGTAGGCATAAAATCGTTACGACAATTGTAAGGAAAATCCGTTGCTTCCCAAATATCATATTCATATATTGGTATATCAATCTTACTTGAGTTTTATTTCAAAACTTTTCCAGTTCAAATCCGTTACCTAATTGATTCCCCCTTTTTCGTATTTACCTTTTACTGCTTTGTTTAACTGAAGAATAAATGATAAATGTTTTGTGTTCACTCTCACATGTCTCTTAAGTTTGTAAAATACATTTTAATTTCATAATATATGTGTATTTTCATATATATAATATATATATATATATATATATATATATATATTACATTAGTTCCTTAGTATGTTAGTAAGTTGTTAGTAAGTAAATTGGTACGTTAGTTAATTAGTAAATTTAGTTAGTTGGTTGGTTAGTTACTTCGATATTTAATTTAGTTAGTGTTAGTTAGTTATAGTTAGTTAGTTAATTAGTTAGGTTTTGATAGTTATTCATTCATTAATTCATTCGTTTACAGTAAGGGTAGGTTGGAGAGTATATGATTGTGTTATTAGTTGCTAGTTGGATATAAATGTAGTTGGTTGGTTAGTTATTTAGATATTTAATTTAGTTAGTAAGTTAGTTAGTTAGTTAGTTAGTTAGTTAGTTAGTTAGTTAGTTAGTTAGTTAGTTAGGTTTTCATCGTTAGTTATTAATTCATTCATTCATTCATTCGTTTACAGTAAGTGTAGTTTGAAGAGTATATGGTTGTGTTATTATGAAGCTTATATTTGTGAAAAAGAATAGGAAACGAAGAAGATATACAAACGATGACATATTAACATACAAATCCATTTAACTCAGTAAAATTTATTGTATTATATTGCTTATGTTGATTGCAGATTTTTAATTGTTATATATGTATTATTGTTATTTTTTTATTGATACAGGGTCCTGTTGTAAAACAGTTTTTACCTGAATGAGGCTACCCTGTTAAAGAATGCTGCAATAGTAATAATAATGATTTCCATAGTATACAGACTTTCGATTAATGCATTTCATCTTACAGAGAAATAGCATTAAAGTTTTATTAAATCTGTTTGTCGCATTCTTAAAAGTAGTAATTAAGACCAATATATAATTATTAGGAAAATGATATATGAAAATAAAAATGACCACTTTTCCCGATCTCTAAATATCACGGGCCAAAACACGTCATATTTATTCCGTATGATAGTCAATTACAATCAATTAGATTTTTGTTTTTTGCTATTAAGCTATTTCCATTACGTGTCAATCACAGCTATATCATTAAAGTGATCCCCACCCCACCCACTCTCTGTCATAGAGATCTTGTCGTCCTGGCATTTGGAATTGTAATGTGATGTCATGAACTAGAAAGCGAAAGGAGGAGGGGAGGAAAAAATAAACGCGGCTTTGATTAAGGGTCCTATATAATCAGTACGTAGAGTAGAGGTGAATTCTTTAGTGCCGTTCGTTTAAAAAAATAGCATGTATTTATAACGGCACGAGCGCTGATACGGAGCCGTCAAGCCAAGGTAAATACCCGAGCGCGACTGTTTGGATTTCACTGAGTTAGCCCAACACGCTTTGGGATTGGGTCTCTCAACTCCCTCTTTCCTTTTCCTTTTCAAGGAAGCTTACATCTTTTTTGTCCAAAGAGAATTGTACATGTAGAAGCAAACACTACCGTATGTCACCTCAAGCCCGAGCGAAGAGACAGTCACACACAGTGAAGCATCAGTTTGTATGAAGATGTAAGTCGTTCGACAATGTCGCGTTGACGTTTCATGTCAAGAGATGGTATTTAACGCTAATCAGAAGCCAATTAAAGAAAGAGAAAGATCAGGAGCGGTGGAAGGTGAATGTGTCACGTAAAATGACAATCGTCGAGATCCGTAAGAAAGTATGCACAACGTAGTCCTTCTGAAAGGTTGAGATCTGTAGCATTATTGGGACGTGGAAATATCAAATTTCAATCTAGTTGCATTTATACTAGCAATGTTTCTTCTCTGTCGAGTTCAACACTACACTTCTCGCAGAGAGTAGCTTAAAAACATGGGGTAATACACCCTCGTCATGAACCAGGACACAACAATCACTTTCAGGATTGGTAAAGGGCATTAAATCAGAAGAAGAAGAAAGAATAGAAAGAAAGAAGGAAAAAGAAAGAAGAAAAAGAAAATGGTATGACATGGATAATTGTAAAAATTATCTAATTTGTTTCATTTTTTTCAATGATTATATCAGCAATTACATTGTATTTTCCTTAAATATTAAAAAAATGCCTCGTATACTTCAAACTAGATATGCCATAAAATGTTTATAAAAAGAGTTTGTATTCCTTGGTAGCAAGAAGAAGAAAAAGAAGAAGAAGAAGAAGACGAAGAAGAAGAACGACAACAACAACAACAAGAAATAGAACAATAAGATGAAAAAGAAGATAGAGGAGGAAGAGGGGAGGAGGAGGAGACAACGATAGAGAATGTGGTGATGACGTTGATGTTAGTGAGGATGATGATGTGGATCAAGATAAGGATTGTGACGTTGAGGAGGAGGAGGAGGATGTACATTAGGATGATGATGAGGAGGAGGAGGAGGAGGAGGAGGAGGAAAAGTGGAGGGCAGCAGATGTAATATAGACAAAAACCAAGAGAGGATGGGAGAGGAAATGATTGAGAACATACGAGAAGATTGAGAGGAATTACGAGATGAATAACACCCTTTTTCAAAATAGATCGTTAGTCGGCAATGAACGTTTAGAGTGTTTATAGAGATTTAAGCGTTTTCGTACGCTGGAGCATTGATGTACGTGGTTTTGATCGATCATTGTTACAGAGTTGAATGTCATCGTGACTTCAGGAAGGGAATTCGATTTGTGTTGGAATTGTAATGAGACAAAGGTGAAGGTCATCAGGAGCAGAATATATTTGATGTTAATCCTTTCTGTATACCACATTCACATCATCACATGCAAAGCATATAGCGTTTTGTAAAAATGGTAGTGAGAGGTTACTGTCATGAAGCTGCGCCATTGGCAGAACCCTTCCTCACAGTTCTAACAGATCGCGTGCTTGATTCCCACATCTACATCGATAAACTCAACAAGGAAATAAGAACCTTTCTTATATTCATAACACAAAGTTTCTCACAAAGTCACGGGAAAGATTTTCGTTAATATAAAGGCATTGTATAACAATATTTCCATTTTAAAAAGTAGGACATACATGATACCCTATGTTATCAGTGTCTCTGATGAGGTCTAGCAATGAAGCCCAGAAAAATTGCAGTTCAAATTGATCATTTAATGTTTAAAAAAAAAATCATTGCGAGACCTTTCCAGTTTTCCCTCATAGACTATTGTGTTGCAGAATTTCAATCGGCCGAGAATAATTCATGTGCCAATTATTATGTGTGCATATTTAACAAGTGACAGTATGGCTGTATAAACTTTTGTGTTCTAGGATGTTTGTCATTCAAACACTATTACATATGTCAGACAGCCAAGTTTGACATTTTTTTAAACGGGTCTCCCACAATATTGTCTTTACACAATAGTGTCTTTAAGATCTATCTTCTTGCAAATTCAAATCTAATTAAATGTAACAATTAATCGTCAGACAGCGAAGTTTGACTTTTTTAAACGGGTCTTCCACAAAGTTATACAGTGTCTTAAAGATGAAGATCTTCTTGCAAATTCAAATCTAATTAAATTTAACTTGATATAATTTAATTTACACCCCCTTCCACCCTTTACTTTTTAACGTTATTTGGTTACTTTACGTAATGCTGTTCAGAATTTTGATGTTTGATTCTCGTATTAGTTTTGATACTATACTCCATGGGATTAGACACACTAGATAAATATTTTGACACATCTACGTATAGACATGAAAGTAATTGGGAAACCTTACTATCTCTTGCACAGAACAAACAATTAAAAACTTGAGTTAATGTTTGTTGTCTATAAATAGTCAATGATGATAAACATCTTGATTCATCACAAACAATATTTGCTTTTGTTTGTATTTGATGTGCTACCAAGGTATATTTATTGTCATATTTGCGCACACCAGATCGAGAATCCTTACAGTTCACGAGGCATGTAAACAACATTGTTTATATCTTTGCATATTTGTCTTCAATGAATGATTCCTGCAATAGAGCCTTCTGCAGGAAACATGGAAGAGGCGTTGAAGAGGAGTAGAGACAGAGAAATAGATGTAGGAAGCAGATGCAGAAGGAGGAAGAAGAGGAGAAAATTACACAGAAAAAAATCTGAAAGGAAGAAAAAAGTAACAGAAGAAACGGGAGAGAAAATGCAAATGAATAAATAAAATAAAAATAAATGAAGGTGACAAAAAAAGAAAACAAAAGAAATGGGAGGCAGAATTGCATCAAAGGACAATGTTAGGAAAAGGAAAGTGATAGCTAAGAAAACATGAAACGACAAAGAAGGGGAGTAATTTCAAGAGAAAGGCGTAGAAAACATGCAGGAGAAGAAGAAGACGAAGAAAAAGAAAAAGAATAATATGGAGGAAGAAGAAGTGACGACGACGACGAAGAAGAAGAAGAAAAGAACAATAAGATGGAGGAGGAGGAGAACGGGAAGACAAAGAGGTATAAGGAAGAACAGAAAGAGGAAGAGACGACGACGAAGAAGAAGAAAAAGAAGGAGAAGAAAAAAGAAAAAGAGGAAAAAACGAAAGAAGAAGGGGAGGAGGAGGGGAGGGAGCAGAAAGAGGAAGAGGAGGAAGAGAAGACGAAGAAGAAGAAGAAGGAAGAAGAAGAAGGTAATGGTGAAGATGATGGTGGTGGAGGAGGAGGATGGATGGAAAAGGAAATGTATGAAAAGAAAAGAGGTAAAAAAAGAAGGAGGAATTATAACAAGTATAACATTTTTTTCAGAATAGAGCGTTAGTCGGCACTGGACGTTGATGGAAAAACCCATGAGTGCAAATCTGTATAGACCTGTTCTGTTCACACTACTGTATAAGAAAAGGTATTTCGCTTTAACATGTTTAATGTCTCGAATGACCACAGCTATAGTTCCCGTGAAATTGTCTTGAACAGGCATTGATACAGACTGTATCTGCTGAATCATTCATAACTAATCAATGGGTTTTTTTGGACTCCATCAGTATGAGAAACTAAAGAAACATTTCCGTCGTGAAGCTATGTGTGTGACGCGGACTGAATTGCGAAACAAACAACCCGGGACGCACGAAACAACTGTAGACGTTAATCTACTTACATTAAAAAAAAATCAACAGGATATGTAGAAAAAAACGAAGAAGAAGAAGAAGAAGATAGAAGGTGGAAGTGGAGGATGGGGAGGAGGAGAGGGATGAGGAAGAGAAAGAGGAGGAAGAGACGACGACGACAAAGAAGAAGAATAAGAAGAAGATGGTGATAAAGCTGATGGTATTGAGGAGGAGGAGGAGGAGGAGGAGGAGGAGGAGGAGGAGGAGGAGTACAAAGAGGAGGGCAGCAGCAGCAAATAAACAAAAACCAAACCATAGTCTGCGTGTGACGCGAACTGGATTGCCAAACAACCAACCCTGGACGCACAAAGCATCTAGACATTCATCTACTTACACAAAAGGATTTCAACGGGATATGTTATGGGAAATAGAAAGATTGCTACCAGATGTAAGTATACTGTTTAAAATTCTACATTTCATAGTCATGCATTTCATCTTAGTTGTACAATTATGACCAGAAAATGCTGGGATGGTGAAATTTGTTGTGTAGCTTTCTACTGACTCAATTTTTTTAGGGCCCGAGATTAATTCAATACTGGTATATAAATGCCTGTTTCTCCCTAAGTAAATAGATTTAAGACAAGGCCTTTCAAATTGATTATACACTCTAGCCAATGTTGGTATATGTTTCATTTCATATGTTTTTTTAGGCATTTTTACTTCTCCCAGTCATCCCAGCCATGTCCCTGCCCTTCAAAGGCATGATACACATACTAAAGATGGGGATTTTATAGATGAAGAGAAGCCCCGGTTCAGCTGAGAAGCCGCGACCTCACATGGTCAAGACCTTAGACGAGATCAAAGCTGGGTTGATTAAATTCCAGTCCTCGTTTGCTGTCCATGCGAATCCGGAAGTACAGAGCAATATTAAATTTAGCATCCAACATGTTTTATTGAAAGAAGAAAGTACAAAGGGTAAGAACTAGTCCAGAAACAAGGGCCAGTACGGGCCAGTTTTTGGTTCTTCATCCTTACACTCGTCGGTACCTTAGTCAGATCCTGAAATTTTGAAAACTTAGGAGAAGTTTACGTTCAGTGTCAAAGCTTCATTCAGTCGTACCCCCCCCCCAAAAAAAAAAAAAAAATGGGTAGATAGAGCGACAGTGAAAGTTACTCCTAAAATTTGGAACATTATACCCTTGAACATACGAGAATAACTCCAGACGAAGTATGTGAAAAGAGATTAAAATCCTCCTTTTTATACCCCTTGTGAAAAAATCGTAGATTTCATGGTGCATTATATTTATTCTTGTTTAATGACTCTACAAACAGACATTATTAGTGTTAGTGAAGATGGTGATGATGATAATGATGATGATGATGATGATGATGATGATGATGATGATGATGATGATGATGATGTAAATGGTGATGGTGATGGTGATGATGTAATACATATACTAGAACCATGCTGCTACTACTACTACTTCTACTACTACTACTACTACTACTTCTACTACTACTATACTCTGCTATTACTACTACTACTATTACTACTTTTATTACTACTACTACTACTGCTGCTACTTTGTTACCGCTGATAAAAAATAGTTTAATAGAAAGAAAGAAAGATAGATAGATAGATAGATAGATAGATAGATAGATAGATAGATAGATAGATAGATAGATAAAAAGAAGGGCAGTGACATGAGTGGGAGAAATAAATGGCTCTAGAACCATACTGGTCGAAAGATATACCAGTCTATACAGGATTTGTCCTGAATTTGTTTACTTAAAGAGAATACACAGTACTGATTGAGTACTTGCAGAACAAACCTTCTGTGAACAGATGCTATTCTGAAAATGTCACTATACATGTAGTACAGGAAAGTACTTTGAAAACAACACAACACTTCGTTTTTGACAAATCTGCTACACAAATCCCCACTGCTAACAAAGTACTAACACAGAAATCAATATGTGGGACTGGTTAATTGTTGACGTACACACTTTAGCATTGGAATGGGAACTTCCAATGGAAAACTTCACCCGTTCAAACTGCCAATCCCTCAACTTTTTTATTGCATGTGAAGTGAATTAGTCCCACATTATAATGCAAATGTAATACACTCTCACCTGGAAACCAACGAAATGTGAAATTCTGATGAAAGATTTTCCATCATCAACCAGTAGGCCTACTGTGTATTCTCTTTAAGGAGAATCAAGCATGAACATACCAGTACTTTTATTCTCTCGCGCCCCGAGAGAAATTAATCCACAGAGAGCTACACAACAAATTTGTCTGTCAGAAGGCATACTAATGCTAGTGCTTTTGACTACAATGTTTTCAAAGTAGAATCCTTGCATAGTTTACATGATTCTAGAATAGCTTTACCCCAAGTTGAGGACTACCCCCAATCATGTCATTCACCTTTAACTGAGCTTTGCACGCGAAGCTATAAACATTACACTCTTAGCCCCTCACACATGCACAAACCGACACACAAACGTATAACCAATCCCAGATCCACACATTATAAAACTATGCTATTGACAATGAATACTTGAGTATTTATTATACAAAGCAATGATTATTTACAGTGATATGATAATTCTGGAGGTTATTATTCTAGAGATCATGATTAAAATATTTTTGTTGTTAACCTTATAATAAATTTTGTTGTAGAATGGTGAACATACAATTAACTATGTTTAAAAAATGCATTCAATTATACACGTATTTGGTGATATGTAATTTTTTTCATTTGCATGCATTCCATAAAAAATACGCCGATTGAAAAGAACCTAAAATTTGAATTTAATTTTACTGCCGTTTGCAATAATTGTCGAATCACCCACTGGCTCGTCATTATTATTTCACAGTAATCCTCTTAACATTTTTGTTAAATATTTGGTTGAATAATTGGCCATCATTCTGCATGGTTCAGATAAAAGTGCACGCAAGTAGTTCGATTCGTAGGTAGTCAATACGGGTAAAGCCATTCTATCACCATCGAACAGAAATATGTGGCGTCATAATAAGCGAAATAACTTGCCTCGGATGGGGCTTGGAATCTAACAGATGACATGATATCAAAGGTCGCGGAGCACTTTCCGCGGGAAAGATTATCAATATCTGTATACAAATGCGAAAGCCATAACAGACACACAGTGAGTTTGCGCCGGGTTATTTCACTAAACGGGCTCTGTTTATCATTTTCAGAGTAGCTTTAAAAGGGGCAGGGGCGGCGGAACCGGGCGGGCGGCAAGGGGGGGGCACTTGCCCCCCCCCCCCCCCCAAGATTTCCGGATAGGAGAAAATGTGCCCTTTTTTCAAATTGAAATGGTGCCCTTTGTGAAATGACACTTTTTTTATAATCTACTTCATTTTGGTTCGATGAACAGGAATTTCCTTTATTATTACGTTTAATATTTCTCTCATCGTTTTATTTTCTATCATTTTGCGCGCCCCTGACTGGGCGCGGACATGTATTCAGTATAGAGAAGACATGCATTGGGTAAACATATGTTCAATGAACATTCGTGCAGAAATAAGGGCATTTGCATCTCTCATCGTAATGCCCTCAATGGGTAGTACATTAGGCCCTCCCTACTGTTTGCCCCACTACTGCCCCCCCATTTCACTTAAATGGTAAATAATGCGCATTTTTCTAAGTTAAAATGTGCCCTTCTTTTACGTGTTGTTCCGATACTATAGGTGAAGTGGAACCTATTTGAAATAAGCATATTCGTCACTGAAGTGATTTTCTTTTATTTTTGTTGTTTTTTCAATGTTCTGTTTGCCCCTGACTCACATCGTAGATTAAAGAGAATTACTTCCAACGAAGAGTCACATTAATGTGCTCAAAAGGCATTGGCCTCTCACCTCAAGTGCCCTCGGGTGGGTGGCCAGAAAATTGGGCCCTCTTCCATCTCTTTTCCTAAAATGAGCCCTATTTATGTGCTCTCCAAGCAATAAAACAGTGTTTTCGTGAGGGAATTTCCGAACGTCCATCTAATTACTCTTCCAAAAAATATTAATCTAAGGAGAAGCTTTTCTAGCACTTCGTGTATTCACAATGTGCATCATGACCGTGTAATTTATCAACGAACTACGTGGTTATCAATCTCTGCCCCTTATAAAGTGTTTGCTCAAGGATTCGTATGATCGCGTATGTTCTCTTCTTCTATCTATTTAAACACTGCAAAAAATTTGAGTTGCAATTAGCGCCAGAATAGATCATTGCGAGTTTTACAATTAACATTTCCATTTTTCCGAAACGCTCGCTCGCTCGCCTCGCGTCGCGAGTAGTATATTTCATGTTTCATGATTCAGAAATTTCCTTCCCCTTCCTTACATTACCGACAGAACAGGCTGCTTCCAAGAGAGCAAACTTTATCTAAACAGATGTTCTCTTTATTTTTAAAAACACTAAATTTAAATAATAATAGATATCAGAGGTGGAATTAGCACCAGAAATACGACGCAAATTGCGGGAGTTGTACAACTACATTTTTTTATTTCCCAAAGTGCCGCCGTCGTTCGGGCTGCGCTTCGCTGCTCTTGCAGGGTAGTATTGTGTATACAATTTCACATGTTTTAATGATTCGAACCCCTTCAAAGGTTTTGTTCAAGTAACATTGCGCAAAACTGCAATTTACAGGGCTGAACCTATCTGGTGGTGGAAATATTCTGCATGGGGAAATCCCCCTTTACATATAAGTGCCCTTTTTGTCTTTGCCCCCCGCCCCCCCAACGAAACGTTCCGCTGCCGCCGCTGAAAGGGCGTAATTTTTGCTGATAGTTTCTTACTACGATTTGAAGTTTGGATAAATTTTCATTATGCATATTGACACTTTCATATATTGACCACGATTTTCGCAGGAGAACAGGCTGACGCTCTGAGTGCGAGCGATTACAAGTGGTTTTTTAAACTGCCATATATACAAGTACACTGAATGGTGTCAAATGCAAAACCCAGTGGATTTTAATTGGATAAACCGGGGGAATGAAACGACTGACATGGACCCCAGGCACGTAAACTATTGGGACAGACTTGGTAAAGAAAATCTGCTGGATTCGATGCCGACTCGTTATTTGAGTTCGAAACGTAACCGCGGTTCGAATCATTTTTAGCCAACCCGCAAGTGTGATATTAATAGCGTGCGCGTGGACTCCGCAGTCTCGCCTGAAATCTCTCGGCATACAAGAAAGCCCGCGCCCGTTCGTACACCGTCCCAGGCGGCCACTAACGCGCGTGGTCGGTGGTTCGGTGTGTCGGCGCGCATCCCCAGAACCGACAGCGACCAGACTGGGGTGTGTACCGTCCGAGCGGGTTTTTGACGACAATATATCTTAACACAGGCCAGAGGGCGTTAAGTATTGATTAAGCTACATTTGAAATAATGCAATGGCATATAACTACGGGATATCACTCGCTTGTCGGATTATATTCACGCCGTGCCTTTTGACGAAATAAACGCAATCACGATATCGTTTTCCGTGCTTGTCGATAGTCGGCACTTCCACTTGAAGATTTGACCACCCTGTTAATTGACATAGAATTCAGAAGCGCTTAACTGATCTTACAGCCTTTAACAATTCTCCCGAATTATACATGTAGTGCTAGATATACAACAAGAAATCAGCCCACTAAATTAGAACGGTGATGACATACAGACACTGCTTTGCTGTGTTTGTTAGCAATAAAAAAGGAAAAAATGCATTTCAAGTTTTTTTTATTTAGCTATTTCTCTTCTTACACAAACAATCACACTTATTCTTTCACAGATGTAATGATCAAATATACAAAAAACAAATCAATGATGTATATAATTACAATGATAAACTAACGTCACCAACATGAAAACCCTATACGTTTTGGTTCTCATACACTAGTTAAGCGCTATACGGTGCAAAAGATGTTCATAATCGTTCTTTATTTATTCCATTTCCACATCAATGTATCAAAATGAAGAACACTAATATTCCTTCAGGGAACACAAGTGAGTTTTTTTTCCCGAGTCTATCATTCGACTATTCGCATTTTTTTGCGCACAAAAAAATCACCGGGGATATTGGCGAATCATTTGACGGTAGTATTGATAGATAATTATACAAATTATACGGAAGGAGCGAACGGCAACAAAAATTTTTATACTTCGATCTGTTGTTTTGGAGTATTTACTGCGCATTTTAATGATAGACAGCAGATACACTGACTATTTTTGCATATATAGATTAGGATAGGTAAGGTAAGATTAGAATAGATAGAGCGGCATAGATGGATAGAAGGATAGATAGAAAGATTAGCATGGTATGGATATGGCATGGACAGGACAGATAGATAGATAGATAGATAAATAGAGAGATAGATATGATAGCATAGATTAGATAGAATAGATAGATAGATAGATTAGATGGACAGAAAATAGATAGATAGATAGATAGATAGATGGAATAGATGGATGGATAGATGATAGATAGATAGATAGATAGATAGATATGATAGATAGATAGAGAGATAGATAGATAAATTGTTTTGTGTTAGATATCCGGAGACGACTAAATATATTAATCAATGATAATGATCTTCCAGTCACAGGTATGCCAAGTAAGCCACACTAACATTCATAAGTAGTTTACTGAAAACCAATATTTTCCCAGTGAAATAGGATAAGCTTCAAATTAGTGGTTGTTGTTTTTCATAAGATTTATTTGATATACATGGATATATGAGTATCATACAGTATATTTATTAATAATACTTACTGTTTTTCCGTGGCAGCATTAATTATTATGCCAGTATAACTTAACTACCATACAATATATTTAATTATTTACAGCGCTTATTATACAGTCTGAACTACTGCGAATTAGTCTACGATTTAGATCTGATACGGGTTTTTAGAGCATGCAGCTTTCATATGTTGATTCGATGATGTCAAATAGAAAACGGAAATATGTATTATAAATCTTGAGTGAATGATGACATTTACAAAACTAACAGTTTAGAATTACATTGCACATAATAATTACATACAGCAAAACAAACGCAACATACCCGTCTTTCTGCGTAGGCCTATATGCAAGCACTCTGCTACAGGTATTTATTGCCTCTTTTAGATTGTTTCAAAAACTAATACGTATCCCTATCATCATTAGCTCCCTCATAATGATAACCATAAACATAACGGTAGGCAAACTATCGCATTGCTTTATTCCGATAGCCCCCTACGTCGATTTGTTGTCGGGGTCACTTGCGGTAGGGCGGGATCGATCGGATTTATCCGGATATTGGATATCCCGATGATATTCGCGGTCACTACTGTTACTAATGTGACATGTTGAGAAAAATGAGCACTGATTGGAGACTGTTGGATTTGAAGTCACGCTTTGGAATGGGAACAACTGAATTGGATTGTGATTTGCGTTGCAAATTAAAGAACAAATCTCGCTGAAATTAGAAACACCCTTGGACAAAAGACCACCACGAACGAATATTGTTGGAATCGTTGGTGGTATGTGTTTTCAAGGTCATGACTTTACATGTTATTTGAATAACATAACCTTTTTTGTCGTTCCTTTCTCCATTCTTGCTCTTTCGTTTTTCTTCGTTTTTTCATTGAGTTCTTCTTCTTTTCTCCTTTTTCTTACTTATTTCTCTTTTCTTCATCTCCTTCTCTTTTCCGTCTTTTCTCTTTTCTTTTTCTTCTTCTTTCTTTTTCTTCTTCTTACTTCTCCTTCTCCTTTCCTCTCCGACTCCTTCCTTCTTTTCACTCCTTCGGTACTTCTCTTTCTTCTTATTTCTCCTCCTCCTCCATCCTCTATTCATTACTCATCATTATTTAGTTTTCTCATGGCTCTTAAATGATGCTAATATTCCGCGTTACTATTAGGCCAGCAAACACTTTTCATTGGGATTCTTATGACACACATCCTTCCTAATCCGAACCTGTATCTGAGTAACTTTTCTTAAAATCTCTAGCTGTTTCTCTAAAAAAAAATAATGCGTGAATCATGTTCACTCTTTGAGCGAGTGAATTTCAGAAAGACGTGAATTAGATGTGAATTTGCGATGAATTTGGCAGTGAAAAGGTGTGTTTTTTCACTCATTTTGGATTGACATTAAGGTATCACTAGGAGATTTTCGAGGATTCTACCCAAATTCACTCTAAAATTCACTGTTTTCTGAAATTTACTCTCAAAAGAGTGGATATTTTCACTCATTTTCTTTAGGAGAGTTCGTTAAAAAAATATTCTGCTATTAATAAACCATATATTAATGTTGGATTCTTTAGTTATTCATTTCGTTAACATCATCATCGTCATCGTTCGTCATTGTCGGTAGTCATCGTTGTCCTCATCATCTTCATTATCTTCTTTCTTCTTGTTCTTCTTCTTCTTCTTCTTCCTCTTCTTCTTTTCGTCTTCTTCTTTTTTCTTCTTCTTTTCTTCTTCTTCTTTCTTCTTTTCGTTCTTTCATCGTCTTTTTATTCCTGGTCTTACTTTCAGTTTTCTAACACCTCTGCTCTCCTTCCTTCTAATTCAGTATCTTCTTCTAGTCTGTAACTTTCATTCTGATTGGTCTTGCCACCTTTTTAGTTTTTTCTCAAATTCGGTTGCTTTCAAAATTATTGCTGCTACCTTTCAAACTAAATGGGTATCAGGTATAAGATGAACAAAATATTAGTACAACACATGATGATTGTACAGATGCCTTGTAAACGTGAGGGGGTATCATAAATAACGGTAAACCTTAATTAGGCAATAAAAAATAGCAATATGCAGTGGGCATTCACACCAATGCCAAAGAGCTAACAAGAGAAAACTAGAGTGATTACAAGGAGTTTACTGCCTCGACTTTAGATACAATGGCTTATAAGAACGGTTTCATGACATTTTGCTCCGGCTACAATTTTGCTCCAACGATTATTTCACACACTACCCTGACCTAAACCCTAACCGAAACCCTAACCCTGACCCCTACCTTGAATCGTAACCTTACTTGAAACTAGAAGCCAATGGCAAACCGCTACCCTAAATCGGGGAGGCCTCAGGCTCCTTTGCATTACACAAGCTTTAGGCGTCTACGGGCCGGCCGGCAGGCGCTAAAGCTTGGTGTAAATCGTGCGCTTTAGTCTTCTTGTGTATTGTCACCGCGAACGTATTGTCAGCTCGGAAGCAACGTCCGGGTCCCATAAAAACTACACTTCCGCGAGCAAGATAGGTGAAGGGGTCAAATAACTCAAACATAATGATATCGCCTTAAAACGCTATACTTACAAATGCAATTTTACTTCAAAACGAGTCAAACCTTAAGCATAACTGCAATTCATGCATCCTCAGAAAAGTTTACGCAAGGAAAGAACAAGCTGGTAGTGGAAAATCCTGTATTTACATCCGCGAAGCAAATTTGTTAAAGAGCCATTCTTCTGCAATTGAATGTCCAAAACATGGTTGCCCAATAACGTCTTTACACTCACAAACAATAAAATTTGAAATGGGAATTGATTATCGTTCTACGATCTTACCTGATAGATTTACATTTGCACACTTGTGACGGGCGGTCATTATACGTTTGAATTATGTGCATGTCTGTATTTAACTTAATTCTAGAATTAGGCCTACTCTTTCATTGAATAACTGCCTGTTGTTATGTGGAATATAATTTAATAACGACAATATATTGTCAGTTGTGATGGACCCGCCATGCGCTTAAAGGTTAAATATAGATCTGGTATACATTTTATGGTTCAACGTGATTTGATTCGATTTCACTGCAAGACATCGATGCAATAGGCAGCGGTCAGCGACAGAAAATTCTCGCATTATTTATGTGACATTTAAAGCAAATTTAACAATGTTCAAGCTTTTAAAATATTGAGTTCTAAGTGCTCGGATAAGGTCCAAAAAGGATCCTAAAAATTTCTATTCAAAAGATAATCAGGCTTTAAAACTGGAAATTCATGAGCAAACAATTCAGTTTCTATCCATAGGCATAGGTTGCTGGGATCACTGACTTTTCTCGCCAGAGATAAAGTCACATGCCTGACAATTCATCTGCTGATTATTTTGCTAGTGGCAGGCTAACTGCTCTAAATTGTTACATTCTAGGATGTTAAATCTATCGTGTAGGTCAATGTCAATGTTTGACAAATTTTAAAAGGTGCTTCACATGTAATTAATGTCTTAACTAGTACTCGAGTGCGGTTAAAGAGTTGCTGCTCAGGATTTGCAAATGAATGAAATCAGCTAAAATCATGTCACATGTGAAGATAGTATGAACTTCAACACCTTTGAAATAGAATACGTTGTAGTTTTGGTGGAAAAATTTCTGGAACGGTTTAAACTTCAAATTTGACAAAGCCGACAAATTTATTGTAGTCAAATATTGTTAATCGGCGCTTAGCCGTAATGTTCACGCAGCAGCTTCAGCAGTTTGACCACATGCAGTGTACCGTAATCAAGCCACTGCCGCAGCGCTCAGCTGGTCATACGAACGTTACACATTAACGTGTTCTGCAATTTGAGCAAAAATAAACTCACCGTAAGAACAACTCTGGTAGCATATTGTAATAGTTTTTTCTCATAAACAAGGTTCATTACGTTTGGAACTAAAACTTTCACAACTATTTTGTAACTATATTTATATGTATGTATGTATCTATAATGCTGGTCTGAAATTCACGATTGATAATAATTTTGTATACGCTTTGCTCCAGTGATTATTGTATGGTATTACTTAATTACGTGAGCAAACATGTGTGCAGTGATGAGACTTGCAAATCCTGAACCCAATCTTTAAGGGAGTATCCACTCACTCACGGATTACCAGTGTCTCTAGCTTTCCACAACAGGCGTGTTCCTTAACCTTCTTAGTTGTATTGTTAATGACAGTGGCGACTTTCAACTGTTGGTACCCGAGAGAGTTAAGGTATTAGCTCCACATCCAAAGTCTCACATTCTGCCATGCAGTATTGTCACTTCTATGCGGCACGTTTTCACTTATCAATCAGTTCCTCCAAATTACACTCCTAAAAATCCGTGTCGGACTGACCGGAAAGGAATTGGTTGAGCCACACTCGGAAAGGGTCAGTTTTAACCAATTACGGTCAAGGTTGACAAAATATGAGTCAACCTGACTTTGGATTTTTGTCAACTTTGATCCCGGAATGTGTGTGTGTTAACCTGACCCTGTTTCGAGTGTGCCCCAACGGATTCCTTTTTCCGAGTCAGTCTGACCGGGATTTTTAAGAGAGTAAACGCTCATTATCTGACGTCGTATTTTCATAGATTTTTGCCCCAAATCCATAACATCAAAATGTCAAGGTCTTGATGGACAACATATACGCTTATCAAATGGGAGCTGCAGTTTGTGCAAAATTATATTGAAAAGCCATGGGTTGTGACATTTATTGAAAAAAAGTTTAAATAGTCCCCTGTATGATGTATCGCGACGCGGAAACCAAATTTCATCCCACAAGTCCATGTAATCTAGATTTCACGTTTAAAACGAGGTGCGATGACTTCGAGCGATCTCGCGTTGGCGATCAAAATATTTACAACTGAAAATACTGGTATGCGACGCTTTTACCGATTATTTTGTCACACGTGTTATTATCATGCTGAACTGATTTTCTTCTCTGTGATAAAAGGGTAACGAATGAAATGAGTAAGGGGCCAATAAAATGTTTATGATGCGACATAGAAAGGACATTATGGATTTCGGACAGCTTCTGAAGTTTCACAGGTGTACTCCGATCGTAAGGAAACGATTTAACAACCAGTCATGAATCGGGCTAGCTGACAAACAACTAAGCAAACAGAACTAAAAGGGAGCTATAAATAAAAGTTCTATTATTTGCAGTACAATCTTTGAGTATTCTTTGAAGCCGTCACGAGAAATTTATAATTTCGATGCATAAACGCCTAACACAACCTCATTTTTCATCATTAAAAATACTGTGTGATTCTTTGTGTGTATATTTATTGGTTTACGTAGATATATAGATAGATAGATAGATAGATAGATAGAAGTAGATAAGTAGTAGATAGAATAGATAGACTAAAATAGATAGATAGATAGATAGATGGATAGAGAGAGAGAAAGAGATAGATAGATAGATACATACATACATACAATAATAGCATACATGGAGAGATAGCATAATAGAGAGAGATGATAGATAGATAGATAGATAGATAGATAGATAGTAGATAGATAGATAGATAGATAGGATAGATAGAAGCAAAGCGACTCTGTTCAGAGGTTGAAGATCTAAATCAAGTTGCAAGTCATTTGCACAAGTCAAAGTTAAGTCTCGATCAATATCTGGTATTATACAAATCAGTCCCACACAGTATTCCCAGATACAATACAGACATTTTGGTTGTTAGCTTGTATGCATATCAACGAACAAATTAATATGAAGAAACATAAAACATAAAAGCGAACACAATATACCGAAATCAACGTTAATGTCACAATACAAAATCAACTTTGTGCTATAATCTTTTGAAATTGTAGCGTGAGCCAGTCCACGCAGCGTCTAAATGTTAAGTTGTCAGGGAACGTTAGTGATTACATGGTTCTAGATTAATATAGGGAATTATTTTTTTTCATTTAAGGATTAGGCCACCAGCAAAATGTAAAGGCCAATGGATACGTTAGTAGGTTTTTACTGATGACGTAAATACAGCGTGATCAATGATTGTTTATAGTATGATTGAAATGAACAAGGATTACTTTGTATTCAAGAACATAAAACTCCTTTTTCCACAAAACTCGTGTTTTTTTTCTCAAGTTAAGAGTGCATGTTAATGTCATAACATGTCAAAGCGGTCGTACCAAGGTTTAATGACTTCCACAAGACTACATTTACAAATGTGAAGGAGTTTAATAAATAGACGTGCAACTCATTCCGAAATTTTAGGCGTTATTCATTGTATTTAGACCACTGTTTTTGTATATCATTACGGATCCCGAAATCGTTGGAGGCCAAAAATGGATTTGGGAATTGAATGACTCACAAAAAAAAAAAAAAAAAAAAAATTTTCATTGGCAACAAAGTGGATTGCATTTCACACGGAAGGATCTTGTGGAGGCCTTCGCCTGCAGTGGGCTCTGATCTGTCTTGGATTGATGATGATGATGATGACGATGATAGATGACGATATGATGATGATGATGATGATGGGATGATGATGATGAGGTGGCCGACTGCATGATGATGACATGATATTTATATATATTTTTTTTTACTCGAATGCACACGGGCGAGACTCGAGCCATATATTTCTCGTATGAGACTCTCCTTCTTGCATGGCCCCCCTTTCAGGCTATCAATTAAAAATTCATTTCAACAAATACTCGAGTTTAGATCTTTCAATCTCTTCATAGGGTTTTGAACTCACACTCTCCAATTCGTGTTGATAAGTAATCATTTATTTGTTAGGTTAAATTTGTGTTGTTTGATCAATCTACAAGAAAACCTATGTCTATGTCGTGAGATTTTCTAAACGTAGGCGAGCATCACTTTAGAATATGAGAGCTCAATAAATAAACGCCATTTGATACCGTCAAGTTGAGTCTGACAAGTTGCCGAATTATCATAGATTTTTATTCTACTCAAGCTATAACATGCTGATAGAAATAAAGAAAAACTTTAGAAGCCAACTGGTGAAGATAAATATACCAAAAATTACACCAGTGGAGTGGTCTATCATGCGCTGAAGGAAGTTATCTTAGAATTTGTTTACTTGAGGGGGGGTCAAGCATGAACCATGTCAACAATTTTAATTCATCTCGAGCTCGAGCAGAATTAACCCCATAGAAAGCCTACACTACAGATTGGTTGTTACAAAGGCATACTGATATATTATTGTTACAAGCATATGATAAAAGTTATTTCAAAATGAGTCACAATTTTGACTACACAATTTTCACAGTTAGAATCC
>JZLH01S0056697.1:4853-18982 GCA_001188425.1 Eucidaris tribuloides | reverse complement strand
AAGATATGCACCTCCCTATACCACTTTAGTTCCTCCTCCCCAAGATGTGCACCTCCCCCGGCATGCCATATTAGTTCCACCTCCCCATGCCACTCTAGTTTCACCTCCGCAAGATATGCACCTCCCCGTGCCACTTTAGTTCCACTTCCCCACGATGTGCACCCCCCTATGCCACTTTAGTTCCACCTTCCAAAGATGTGCACCTCCCCATGCCACTTTAGTTCCACCTTCCCAAGATATGCACCTCCCCATGCCACTTTTAGTTCCACCTTCCCAAGATGTGTACTATTTCCTATACCACTTTCGTTCCACCTTTCCATGCTAGTTTAGCTCCACCTTCTCAAGATGTCCACCTCTCCATACCACTTTACTTTCACCTCCCCAAGATGTGCACCTCCGCATGCCACTCTAGTTCCACCTCCCCAAGATATGCACCTCCCCGTGCCACTTTAGTTCCACTTCCCCACGATGTGCACCTCCCTATGCCACTTTAGTTCCACCTCTCCAAGATATGCATCTCCTCATGCTAGTTTAGTTCCACCTTCCAAAAATGTGCTCCTCCCCATGCCCCTATAGTTCCACATTCCCATGATGTTCACCTAGCTCCCCATGCCACTTTAGTTCCCCCTCCGCAAGATGTGCACCACCCCATGCCACTTTAATTCCATTTCCCCAAGATATGCACCTCCCTATGCCACTTTAGTTCCACCTCCCCAAGATGTGCACCTCCCCATGCCGAAATACTTTTCGCATAGGCGAAGCGAAGCCAAAACACCGTTCGGCGAGCAGTTGTTACAGCTTCGATATTAAGCAAACCATCGACGATGTAATTTTTAATTTGCCCCCAAAGAGTTTACAAAAAAATGACGGTTATATCTGTGCTTTTAACCACCAATTTGTATTGTTTTTCAATAATTTTTATCTTAAAAGAAAGAAAAACATTGTGGATATTCATCGCGTTAGACATTTTGCGATGACTTTTTCAGGCTGTCGACATCACAAGTGACATCACACGAGATTTTTGCAAATCAAGTTTCAAATCGTTTCTTAGATTTTGAAATATTGGGCAAATTTGTTGAAGTTTATTGTTGTAATGTTGTTTTGTTTGTGTTACAGACGATCCAATCATCTCTGCTCACAAGACGATCTTGAAAGTCAGGAGTGTGTACATGGAGCGCATGTTCAACGGGAATTTTGCAGAGAGTTCACGTGACACGGTATTTCAAAATTATTGTTGGTGTTGTTTTCGTAGTTTAACTCGTAATTTATTCCAGTATGAAATGTGAGGACTCGGGAGGATGAATTATTTAGTTGTCCTTTCTATAACCGCTTTATAAAAGAATTGTATATACGGCTCTTAACCAATTAGATTGAAGGCCGATATTCGTACAACCATTTTATAACAGAATATAATCTACGGCTCTCGACTAATTAGAAAGCCCAGAGCTGTACAACTGTTTTATAACAGGAATTAATGCTTTCAACCAATAAGATGATTCAGAGCCGTACAACCTGTTTCTGACAGAAATCTATGGCTCTCGACCAATCAAAAGGCCCGGATTCGTACAACACTTTTATAACAAAAATAATCTTCAGCTCTCGACCAATATGATGGCTCAGATTCGTACAACTTTTTGGCAACAGAAAATAATCCACAGCTCTCAACCAATCACTAGGTCCCTTGCACCTTATCTAATCTGCTAAGGCGAGAAAAAATGGTAGGTTGTATTCGACCGACCGACAGGATGCAATAGGGCTGACCAATTTCTTTTGTTTTATTCACAACCAAAACACGGCAAACTTTAATCGAAAAGCTGCAAAAAAAATGCTGAAAAAGATAATAGCGTGTCTAAAATACAGAAGAATTCTTTGTTCTCACAGTGACAGCGGCTGTCTCCGACGTCCTGTTCAATACGAACTTTGTACTGCAGGGAATGCAACTGTAAAGTGACATATTTTTCCAAAAGAATCCCAGTATTGTTGTTAATCTGTTAAAAAAAAAAAATCCGACCGACAGACCTTATACTGTATAAACTTCTCAAAAAAAATTAATTAGTTAATATTAATATGAAAACAACACATAACACGTCATTAAGAACCATCACACCATTACACAATCCCCTCTCCATACAAGTAAACACTAAACTGGTGACGATAATAATGCATTTTGCAGCTTTTCACTTTTGACTTGGCCCCTTATTAAAATGTCTAGCACATTCCATGAATCCATAATCATGACATATGAGATATCATTGTACAGGACAGGCTATTCACCAATACCAATACAGTACCAAAACTATAATTCCAAGAGAGATATCGATGCTCAAAGTTGAGTTGCAGAACTTTTTTGAGAAGTTTATTAAAAATGGCATTTGTAGTACAACCAAACAATTTCTTTTTGGGACCCAATATTGTTCGTCAATTCTCACATTTTGTTTTGTTCTCAGATCACATTTCCCGACGTTTGTAAGGCATACATGCTTGTCGTAATGAAGTTTATGTATACCGATACCTACGTACAGTCCGTCTATGGCGATTTGAGAGACAAATTCTCCATTCTCCAACTGGCCGACAGATTTGGATTGAGTCGCCTCAAGACACTATGTGAACGACAGTTAGCCCATGAGATCGGTGCCTATCCTTCTGTCGGAGGTCCCGTTACAATTGACCGAGTGAGGGTGAGTGTTCAGCCGTGTCACAGCGGGTTGCCGGTTAGGCGTTTATAACGCCCCAAACACCAAATTTGGAGTTTGTTATTTCGTTTGGCGTTGAAGAATTCAAAGTGCACGCTAAACAGCTTTTTTTTTTTTTTAGGCTTTTTTTTCTTGGGGGGGGGGGCGTTTTACAATGGCATATCTAAAAAAAAATTATTATGAAACCCGATTTTCAGTAAAATAGGTGCTACAAGACCCGGGGGGGGGGGGGGGAGTCGCTCCAACGAGCCCTGGTCTCCCCCGTGTCCAACAACCCGCGCTCAGAAATGCACCTAAACGGCGTAACCATAAACGCAAAATTTGTCAAGCCCCTAAAATGGCGTATAAACATCCAAGAAAACTACCCTTAGTGGCGTGACCTTCCCGAGGACATCCCACTTATTCAGGGGGGGGGGGGGGGGGGGGGGGGCTGATACCTAATGGCGTAACAGGGAATCCACTAATTTGATACCTGAAGTGCGCAAACAGTGAAATCACTAATATTGATAAGCCCCAACCCAGGTGTCCTTCTTATTCTAAAAAATAGATTGATAGGCATTGCGCACCGAAGAGGGTTTACTTTTTTACATTTTTTTATTCAATGTTCATGTTGGAGATGTTTATTAGATGCACACAAAAATTTGCCCCTAAATGGCGTAATCTACATAACCTAAATATTAGTGTATCCCTAAATGGCGTGACATGTGAGAAAAAGGCTACCCTAAGTGGCGATTGCCAGCAAACGGTGGCTGAAAGCTACACCTTTTTCCAAAGACGTCGACGACGCCCGAGGCTGGAAAAGAGACCCTTTACGAACCGCTTTTTCTGGGACGCGGGTGCGTAGCAGGACCATGTGGAAGAGCGACCCCCCCCCGCCTGCCCAACCTCCCGGGCTACAAAGACAAGGGTCCAAAAGGTAGTGGCGTCGGCAATGTTGGGTGTACTTCATGCACAAAATCTAGTAGTCTGAATTTCCAGACCTCCCCTGCGAAGGGGCCATCAAAGCGGAGCAGGATGTCTGAACGATAACGCTTTGGGGGCTTTTACTTATCTCTTGTTTTTCTGAAAGATTTCTTCAAACCCCGATAGTCCATTTACTTCCACTGCATTGTTTGGGCCTTTTTCTGACTCTCTCTACCATGCAAAACAAATTAAGAACTAAGCCAGTGTAAAGATCTCATTACAGTGATCAGATAAGGCTGGGACCACTCACATATACAAACTGTTTTACCATCTGTTTTTGACACAAGGTGTCAATCACTTATGGTCTTGGGAGGTAAGCAGTGAGCCCATGCCTAGGCTCTTGCCTCAGGGGTCGCCTAATCACATTACATCACTGCAGACTGCAGAGTGCAGACCTGACATATAAGAACTGATAAATCTTATCTGGAAGGGCTATTTTGTGGATTTTTTTTATGTTACTGGAAATGTATGTTATTTGCCAGACTATTATACTGGAGACAGGTTTGGCTGTTGATTCCAGAATAATGGTCTGGCAGTCAGACTAAAAATCTAGCTGTGCGTAAACCGCGGCATCCAAATTTTCAGCCGCGGCAGATGTTTCCGAGGTGTTATGAAAATGATTATAACGTTATTTCTAACTAGTATGCTACCTATATTATTGCATCAAATGAAAATTTAGTGTTTTTTCACCGAATTTGGCGGGTTGAGAATTTAAAAAACTGGCAAAAAAGGCATGCCGTTTCCCAAACAGAAGCGGCGCCAGAGTAAAATACAAAACAAAAACAAAAACAAAAACCGCGGCAATATGGCGACAATCAAAATCATACGTTCCGAAATAACACTCTTTATTGTGAAGTCTATGTCATGGACTTTCGGTACTTGTATGACGGAAAATCTGGGGAGAAATTGTCAAATTTCATAACTTAGGGGCGGAAATATAAATTTGTAATTTCGAATCGTAAAAAAGAGAGATAATGTCTTAGAGTGGCGCTTTTATTATGCCATTAATTCATACGTGTTTTCTAATTGTTTTCCACTTACAGGCGTGCAATGCTACCCAACTGGAGGAGCATTTTAAACATTTCATCTGTACGCATTATGATGATGTTCGTGAACTGACCGATTTTCGAGAAGGCTTGAGCGAAGCAGATCAAGACTACGTAGAGAAACACAGATATCCACCAGCCAGTTACAGGAGTGATATGGAGGAATTTGAAAGGCTTGGTGGGGGAAGATTGCAGCCAGAACCGTTGGCAGAGAACGCAGAAGAAGAGGTGAATTCCCCGCCAGTGCAGCCGGACGATAGAGTGGGTGGAACTGGTAGCAGTGCTGAAAATAAATGTCACGTCCTGTAGAAAGAAAGAACAAACAAACGAGGACTCAGATGTTGGTCAAACTTGACCAGGAATGTGGCTGAAACTGGACCTTTCACGAGCGTGAGTGCGTGACCCCAATGGACAAGGAAATTGGTGAGATGTTCAGCTCTCCAACACTGGTGTTCTCAGCATGTTATCTGACGATGAGGGTTCATACTTCAAAGAAGCAGGTCGCTGCCTGACTTTTTTCCGATTGTATCGACACAAATGAATAAATCCAATGAATGGTACAATCCTACTTCCACTCATTCATTTCAGTCCTGGGGTTTACACTACACCATCGTCAGCCCCTTCCCCATTATATATTTAACCGGATCCAACATTTATACTGTAAGTTAAATTTAGACAGCTAAAACATTAAATTCAATATTTAGTTCGTGTTATCACTCCGCTTTGTCAAACTTAATTCACAATTTGAATGACTAGAGTGTATTCGACCTGAAAAAAATCATCTTTTGTGATCATTTTGTAATACAAATTATTTCAATCTACTTTGAAAGAATACACCACAAAACTTTTTCTTGTATTAATATCAGAGTTTCCCAAACCTATCGGTCGCGTCGCGGTATTTTATTTTTACTACCTGTGGCATTATACATACAAACACAAATACCTATGAAAATATGGATACAAAACGCGAATATTATCGCAAAATTACTGGAAATTGGGTTCTCCTACGTTTTAACATAAACAATGTCCCAAACAGACCTTAAACATTCACTATCACTATACGTCATAGTCTCCTTGCCATTATAAATTCCCACTCCACTTTGCCAGCTCCCCCATTGGGTTGACCGACGGTATGCCACTGTTTAAACATCCATTTTCAAACATAACCCTGCTGGACAGAATACAGTGCCCCACGGTATGTTCACAGTGTGTTCACAAAGTCGGCTATGATGTGACTGACGCCCGAAAATAACAGTGTGATGATTTTACACTGTGGCGAGGTTTTTTCACAGAAGGTTCACATAGTGATGTTCTGTTCCACATTGTTAATTGATAGGCACAATGTTAAAACGCTCGAATTTAGGCCCAACACTGTGAAGAGATTTTACACTGTGTTCACAATGTGTTCACACTGTGTTTGACATTGTGGAACACTGTGTTCACAGTGTGTTCACACTGTGTTTGACATTGTGGAACACTGTGTTCACAATGTGTTCACACTGTGTTTGACATTGTGGAACACTGTGTTCTTTCCAGTAGGGAAACTTAAATAAAGGCACAATCACGGTTCATAACTCCTTATTATTCATGCTGACAACCTTATTAGTGTGTTCTCTAGCTCACTTTTAACATTGATGTTATTTTGTTTTTCATTTGACAGCAAATAAATGTAACGTCGCTTACCCGGGGGTGGGTAACTTGCCTAGTAAGGTAAACGGGAGTGTGCCGCTCTGATAGATGATTATTTTCCCAAAATCCTTAAGCATGGGTCATGATTTTGAAATTTTACGATTTACACTAGATATTTTCGCCTATTTCATCGCTAAAATGCACAAAAATGTCATTTTCTTAATAATAGGTACCATTTTCCGCCAAAATGACCCTTAAAAAAGAGTCAGTTTTTTTCGACTTCAGGGGCACCCCCCCCCCGTCGAAACGAAATCTGAGTACCCCCCCCCCCCGTTGCTTATCCGGCAGAAGGGCCCTAGCATATGTTCCCGAGCAGGCACACGGGCCATTACAATAAATTTTCTATAATTTGAGACATATTGCCTTATTTGATATTTGCCCTCAACAGACTGGCCGAAGGAAAAAAATACCACCCTACTCTGATTTCACATGAAAAGAGCCAATCGTTTTCAAGTTAGAGACAATTTAGTGTTAAGGCCCTTCTGCAGGGAACATATGCCAGGGCCCTTCTGCATGACAACCAACGGTTATGTCACTCTTCTCAATTAATATGATATGTCCCTATGCTCGTTGTTGTTGGTTTTTAATGTATCCTTTAACTGAATGTACTTTCTAACAGTGGCGACGATCCATTTATCCATTTTCGGATGGAGGGAGCAAAATTAAGCAAAATGACAAAAGTTTCAGCAAATCTGCTTTTCAAAATTTTGCACCGCAATATTGAAATTTGTGTATATTTCTTGTATTTTATGCTAAGTGTAATGGCTTTGTAGTGCCTTGCACTACACTTTTTAAACATATTTTTGCATTACATTTTATGAATATTAAATGGATACGTTTTTAGTACCGTGAAAATTCTTGTATTTATTATTCTTCGTGTTTTCATTAATTTGTTAATGTTTGTAGACTACACTAAGTGCGATTGTGGAATGTAAAGTATCAGAGCAGACCTTAAAGCAGAATTATAGTTTGGTCGATACGACATTTTATTGGTCAATCTTTCACAAAGTACATGTATTCAATTTTCAGCCCAGACATCAGAAAACAAGCGAAGAAAAATGCGTACAAAGGGATTGTTTTTCTCAGACGGGCGATGTACGCGCTTACAGTGAAAAGGGTATCAAAATCGCCAAATTCAGAATAAAATGGTATACTCTAAAATGGTATACTCTAACAGAAGGCATACTTTAAAATGATATCTTTTGAGATTTGAATAATTGTTTAGGGCATTTTGAAATCGACAAGTAATGTCGAAGGTCCATTTTGAAAGTCCATACACGCGCATGGTGTGCACCTTGTAATGACAGTGGCCCGAGGAAAACGTTCACACTTTAGTAGAGCTAGCTTCTTCTTTTTTTCCTTAGACTTGGAATGAACTATTTATTTGAAAAAAAGGATTCGTTTAATTATAGAGAATGTTTTGCAGTCAAAATATTCAACATTGGTTTCTTTGGGGTTCTTTTGACAGTCGTGCATCCTATGTTATCTATATGCATGATTATTATATTAGCTTTGATGCGGGAATGTCTTGATGTAGTTACAACATAATAATGAAGTTAGTGATTATTTTGCTTTAGTTTATTTCAATCATACATAAAATTGATTTTAAAAAACAGTATGGTAACCACCCGTCCCGGGGGCAAGCGGGATTATTGGGATTATTGGCTAATCGTAATGATAATAACTAAGTAACTTATCATTCACAGTCTAGAAAATAATCGTACTCATGCACACACGTACATCATGCAAACAGACATGACACGTATACACATGTGTACACAAACGGGAAGAAAGAGCAAATGGAAATGTGACAAAAGACCGCAAACAGTTATCACGTTCTACCTGTTGTGAGCCCTAATGATTTCGTAGGAACCCCCCCCCCGCACACCACCACCCCCTGGTTAACCTTCGTATATTCATGGTAATAATAATAATAATAATAATAATAATAAATAATAAATAATAATAATAATAATAATAATAATAATAATAATAATAATAATAATAATAATAATAATAATAATATAATAATAATAATAATGGTTATTTAAATAGCGCTAAGTACTAAATACAAAGTTTCATATCGCTTTACAAAAAAATGAAAATACGAATATATAATTTACAATAATGAATCTACTAATTGAATACACTGTACTTATTAATTACATACTTATTACTAATTACTTATTACTAAATATACAATATATACAAACAAGTGGATAATCAAAAACTATACAATAAATAAATGGGTTTTCAAGTGTTTCTTAAATAGTTTCCAAGGATGGAGCTTGACGATGTGGAGGGTAAGGCATTCCAAAAGTTTGGGGGCGTATAATATGAAGGCATTATCACCGGATGAAGTATTTGAACGTGGGATTTGAAGGATGGACGTATCGGAGCTTGAGCGAAGACCTGGTCTGGAATTGCGATGAGGCCATGAGAGTACGAAGATAAGACGCGAATTGTGACGGAAACATTTGTAGACAAGTGTAAGTATTTTAAATTGAAATTCTCCTGTCAACAGGTAGCCAGTGTAACTTCTGAAGCAGAGGAGTAGCATGCTCACGTTTGCCGAACTTGTCGTTTAGAAATTATATGATTCTTAGCTTAGGCCGGGTAATGCTTGGTTTTTATACGTGTCATCAAAGCTAAGCCATAATTCACATTTTTTGATAAAAAATGGCAAGCAATTTCTTGAAATGAAATCAGCTGATGGTAATCTAAGGTTAGTAAATTATTCTATTTATCATAAGTATAAGAACGTCACTTTGATCAGCAGACAAAATTCCATTCAGCTCCATTTTGTGTATAGGTTTGTACATATATTCACTTGTCTAACATATCTCATTGTGTACGTGTACAATAGAAATATGGTATTGTCTATATGATGCAATATAATTTGTGAACGTTGAACTTGTATGCATGATAGTCGGTGTTTAAACGACCAGCGGGCGTAGTCAGGGAGGCATCTTTTTTTTTTTGTGATTCCCTGTCAAACATTTTTTTCGGTCGGCCTGGTCGCCGAAAACTGCGCTCGGGTGGGGGGGGGGGGGCCGAGGGGTAGTGACGAAAAATTTATCTTCGTCGGCCCAGTCGCCGAAGAATCACTCAGCGGGGGGGGGGGGCTGGGGGAAGGGGTATAGAGGGGAAAAAATGTTCATTCAGAATACCAGGTAAAATTTTTTTTCTCGGCGGCCCAGTCACCGAAAAGTCGCCAGCGTGGTGGAGGGGGGGGGGGGGGGACTAATTTTTTTTTTTTTATGGGGGGGGGCAAATTTTCTAAGGTCAATTTGTTCTGAGGGTGAAGGGGTTCTTTTGGTACGGATGGTCCTCCCGCCAATCACCTGAACAAGCAAAAAAAAAAAAAACACTAGCCATTTTCTCTGCCGCCCTGCGCCCCGCCCCCCAGGTACGCTGGTGTAAATGACTCGTCTGAATTTCAGACTCTACCCATACGAAGCCTCGAATAAATTATGAATTCAATTGTTGTTCCTGTAATGTAATATTCAAATGTCCCATATGCCTCTCTGAACTGACACACTACGCCACAATTTAGCTTACTTTTTTGTGTGAACTTTGTAACTCCATTAGGGTGACGTCAACCTCGTTTCCAGCTACGGTAAATTATGACTCATTATAAACACATTTATGATTTTATGCCGATAAATACAACGTGCACCTATATATCGCCTATATTCCAAATGGACATACGTCGCACGTAAGTGAATTTATGCACTTCTGGTTCGATTGTTGATTATTGTAGGACATGTAGTATGTGTGGTGTGTTTGCAATTGCTTGCCTGTGTTTCGAGTGGTAATGTGTGTGCGTGTGCGTGTGTGTGTGTCTGTGTGTGTCTGTGTGTGTGTGCGTGCGCACGCGTGTATGTATGTGTATGTGTGTCTGTATGTGCGCGCGTATGTGTGTATGTGCGTATGTGTGTGCATGCAGATGTGTGCGTTTTCTTACAAAGCCTTATCTGTGGTGTACAGAAAATGATGATTCAGTACAATCAGGAAGGTCAACGTTCTGGTACAATATCTTGTCAAAGGAAGTTGATAATTATTCGCACAATGGAAATTTTACACATTGTAGATTTGAAAACAAAAATTTATTGGTAAATATTACCAATTGTAAGGATGGGGCAATAATAATAAGTGTTTTCTGAAATTGATTCGTTTTACAAGTGAGCCGCTTATGCAAGAAACTTTAAGTAACCTATAGATTTTTTGTATAGGATGGGAAGTTGAGTATCCGGACAATTTATTTTATTTATTTATTTATTTATTTATTTATTTATTTATTTATTTATTTATTTATTTATTTATTTATGTATTTATGTATTTATTTATTTATTTATTTATTTATTTATTTATTTATTTATTTATTTATTTATTTATTTATTTATTTATTTATTTATTTATTTATTTATTTTACGTTTTTCAGGATATGTTGCCCCCCCCCCCCCCGTCTCCAATTTTTTTTCAATGTCAGTATTGGAATTTCGATGAAAAATCAGGATTTATGGTATATGTGAAGAAAAAGTAAAAGCTGGCGTCTCGAGTGCCTGTTTGCTGACTTCGTATCATTCGTCCACGTTGCCTTTGCAAAGGCCCGTTAACTGTTATGTCGTGTGGTCTACGGCAAAGGCCGCTAATATCATACATAATGACATACATTTAATGGCCTTTGTATAGCCCACACGACAATTTCTCTTGTTCCTCAGGGTATTGAGCATTCTGAAGGGAACATAGAAGTTAAATTGTTCCCCTGTTTCGCCCTATTGAGAAGACGTATCAACTTCTGACAGGAGGAACACCCAGGATAAATTGGCCGATTGAAAGCAGGAAACCACAAGAATCAAATATGTTCAGCGGGGTGGTTGTTATAAAGTTTGGTAAGGTGACATTGCTGATGGTGGTGGGAAAACCAGAGATAACTAGAGGTTTAACAAGGGATGGTGAACAATGGTGGGTTAACACTTCGCCAAAACGTCTAACACCACGACGGCTGCCCAATACAGTGTCTTCATTTGAGGGGAGCATTATTAGTCGGAGTAAGTATAGCGCTATAGAAAAGTGTAGTTTCAGTGGATTCCCAAACGTAGCCAATTATGTCTAATATACTAGAAGGAATAACTACTCCATCAATTTAAAGTACCTGAAGCTAGAGACCACGTCGACCCAAAGGCAGAGCCGTGGGCGGAGGTAGAAAAGTCGGCAGCATAAGATTAGTACCAGTACTTTGGGGGTGAGTCGCATGCCTGGTCTGGAACTGATTATGGCGAGTAGTGTTCTTAGTTATTTTAATAAATACTTCGACAGTTTGTGTGGAGGGCGTCGAGGTATAGTGGTAACATCGCTGCGAAACTTTGTTACAGCAGCGGAGTTCGGATACAAGACCCTTAAATCTCTCACCTCTTAACCCTTCTCATTGTTTTCTTTGTCACGAGAAGCAGCTCGGTGACAAAATATGTCGAGGCGTCTATCACCCCACGACATCTTTATTATCGGCACTAAAGGACTAACGTATATATTTGTTGAACTCAGCACACAACATTTCGTTTTTGCTCAAGATTTGATTCCAGCCTTAAGAAAATTTAAAGATTTAATCCAGTTACTCCAGCTTAATTACAATTTCTTGTTAAACCAATAGACATCAGGCTTCGCAGGTCTATAAGTCTTGCACGTCTATCAGACTTTTTGCATTTTCGTTCCGATTCGGTTTCCGTTCAGTTCGTCACGTGTGGGAGGCCCCCTTTAGGTATAAAACATCACCATGTTTGATTTTACTACGTTTTTTCTCTCTCTCCTTATCTTTCTTTTTCTCTATTTTATTACACTTTCACTGCACACCCTTCTGTTTCGCTTCGTGAATTATCCGTCCTGCTGGATTCAATTAGGACCTTGATTCACCTTATACAAATTTCAAATAAATTCAACTAGTTAATTTTAATTACGTGTAAAAGGGGTTCTACACGTTGTACAAGCATAGCTTCCTAGTGGGCTCCTTCGTATTTCAATTTATATCACATAAGTATATTATCATTACATGAACATACACTATGTAGACTTCAAGTTGTATCTATTTTTTATTGTATTTTGTAATCTATGTATATTCATTTATTTTGTTGTGGAAATACGAAATAAAACAAATCAAATTAATCAAATCGAATCAAAACACATCCGCGATTTGCATATTTGTTACTTGTCAGGAACGCGGTCCAGTAACCTCGCCTGCTCTCTGTCGAAATACTGACGTCGTAGTATGGTTGTATTCTATAACCGATCGACGTTCTTTCGACGAAACAGCCAACAAGTACATTGCACGTCTAAGGGAACATTTGCCTGATACTCCGATAATTCTTGTTGGGAACAAAATAGGTAGGTCTCCTTTAACTCACTGAATGGTCTCGGTCTCGATTTAGACCGAGACCAAGACCTTGACCATTTGTTCTGAGACCGAGACTAAGACCGAGACTTTTTTTCCTCCCTTCCGAGACCGAGACCTTCAAAATTTGGTCTCGAGACCGAGACAGACCTCGTGATCACAACACTGCTAGAATCAGAGCAAGGCTGCCACTCGTAGGGGAAATCCCCTACCGTAGGGGATTTTGGCTTTGCGTAGGTTGCAGGGGATACCTACGGGGAAAATGACCTTCCGTAGGGGAAACGTAGGGGGTATTGATGATTTGTAGGGGATGTAGGGGGCTTTGACAATTTTCAGAAATATTCTTGGAATTCTCAATGGATTTCCTATATATTCGTCCATTTTGTCCATGTCCGGCGAAGAAATCGTGATCAATATTTTGCATTTACTTAGATTATTTTGTAGGGAAAACACACTTTCGTAAGGAAAAAGTTCATTTTCTAAGGGAAAACATGGGTTGGTTGGGGGAAAATTGTGATAATTAGGCGTAGGGGAAAATACGCATGCGGCGTAGGGGGGAATCAAAATTTTGAGTGGCAGCCCTGAATCAGAGTCAGAGCCTATTCATGTCAAAGGCCGGTAAATATATGCCGTGTGTCCGTGCAGATGAGGCCGTTCACTGTATTCATTATGCTTTACGGTATTAGCGGCCTTTCCATAGGCACGCGACATTCAGTTAACGGCCGTTGCGTATATATGTCGGTCAATGTTGGTGAAGTCCAATTATAATTGGCCGCAGTGATCGATACAATTTATCGGCACGTACCCGGCAGAAGAGCGTAAATCGTTGTTCAATTTCTTCATGTGTTACGTCGTTCTGCGGGGCACACGATGTTTTGGTGGTCGGTGACTTTGAAATACGTTACTAATTAAGACCAGTTATTTTCATTAATACTCATAAGTTCCATCACAATTTTAAAATAAAAGTTCAATTATAACAAGGACAATATTTCACCTTCGAATTTACCAATTCGGTGTCAAACTCAAGGTCATCACCTCAATGTCAAAGATTTGGACTTCCGGTTAGATTTAAAGTAATAGGCTGTGGAGCTTCAATAAAAAAAAAATGTCAACTGTGATTATGACCTACATAGTAGTGTTTAAAGATTGTGTCATTCATTTGCACGTCAAAAAACACCTAAACGAATGAAATCAGCTGAAATCATATCCAATGTGAAGATTAACATAAATAAACACCTCTCATAGAGACTTGGGGTAAAATATTGAGTTTTGGTGAAAATCTGGACAGTTAAACTTCATCCTTTTTTCAAATTACTCAGAAGCAATTTCAAAAAATCCGCGACGTCAAAC